>RQTK01000567.1:111382-164089 GCA_003991915.1 Elysia chlorotica | reverse complement strand
TATGATAATAATAATGATGATAATAATAATAGTAATAGTAATAATAATAATAATAATAATAATAATAATAATAATAATAATAAAAATTGTTATTATTAAGTGATTTTTAACGTTAAAGGATCATACTGACTCTTATTCTATGATGCACGAAATGCAGACGTTTGACTGACAATAATCATTATAACTACTTGTATGTTGGTGCTTCTACAATAAAAAAAAACCTAAAAAACTAATAATTATTTTTAGAAGCGTAGAAACTATTAACTCATTTCTATTTTGTTTGTGTTATTTTTTCGTTTACTTGGCTTAAAAAAATAGGTACGCACGAAGTGTTACTTTATTTTTCAATTTATAGAGATCAGAATGTGACTATAATGAGTTAAAACGTGTAGGCCTATCACGAAGGGCATTAGGGTTAACCCGTAAGCATAAATTGTCAAAGGCATAGTATAAATATTATTTGATTTGTCTGTCTCTCTCTGTCTCTGTCTTTTCTTCTTCTTCCTCTGCTCTTCCTTTTCTTTCTTTTCTTCTTCTTCTTCTTCTTCTTCTTCTTCTTCTTCTTCTTCTTCTTCTTCTTCTTCTTCTTCTTCTTCTTCTTCTTCTTGTGTTGTTTTTTTTTTCCTGTTATCTGTCTTCTTTGTTATTTAAGCAATGAAGCCGTTGATGAATAAAATGAAAAGAATATGAAGAAGCTACTTTTAAATAGATTCTGTTCTTTGCGTAGACCAAATATATTTCTAACGCCGTTTTGCCAAAGCCTAAGACATTGAGTTTTCTTTTCTTGAACATGGAAAGGTAAACTAAAAAAAAAGAAAGAAAAAAGAAAACATCATTAATAAAAAAAAAGTCTTGTTCCAGAAAAATATTTTTTTTCTGTCTGCCTTCTTTTCTAACGGTTATATCCCTTAGTATCTTGCATCATCTGCATGACAAGGGTTTTAATATTCAGGCTTTCCTTCAAAGAAGCCACTGACAATGCACGTAAACAAGACACTTTCTTTTTGTAAAGGCCGTAACTTGTCCGCGGTGTTTGCAAGCCATTTCTCCGAGCCGTTGTCTGACTTCTGAGTTAAAGAGTTTATTGGCAGTGAACGCTCCAGCGTATGGCTCCCAAGGTGCACCGCAATCAGGCAGCGTTCGCTGATGATGAGGCGCAAGGGACGATCGTTCTCAGAAACATGGCGTAACTCGTAATGCATAACGACCCCATTTAAATTCCAAACAACCTCGTAACTTTTATGTTTTCCTCTGGGGTAAAAGTAATTGATTACAAATATAAAAATAGAAGGAAAAGATGAAGAAAAGCACGCCCATGCTGTCCAGCTCATTCTTGTAAGGGTATTAAGAAAGTACTAACTTGGTTACACAGAACAAAGCGGACTGTCGTTTTTCACTTTCCAGCACAGGCTTAGAAAAATTGCCAGTTTTTACCAAAATTAGAACAAACCAACTTAGCAAAAAGAAAAAGCTTTTTAAAAAGCTCTTAGAGATTTCTTTAATTGGCTTTAGAATTATTTAGATTTGTTGTCATACTATAATTCATTAATCATTTGTATTAACTTCAAATTCGATTTGCGTTTTTAACACGACGAGCGATGAGAAAATGGAATGAATATATTCAGGGGCTATGCCCAGAAAGATGCATTTCTTGACAAGTATGTATATATTTTTTTTTTACTCAGACTACCCTATTGATTTTACGTTTCCCAAAAAACAAATAGGAGGAGGACATGGAAAAGGAAAAACGAAAGAAATGACAAATACCAAACGCATCTGCTACTTTTCCTTCTTCTCTGTAAGGCCGTTTTCCAATCAGCCAAGCCGGTGGAATGTTTATAGTTTGCACAGGATGCTCAAAAATATTTTTGTGTGTGTTTTCTCCGTGCACACTAAAGTCGGGGGCAAATCCCAAAGCTCATATTCGAGTGGACGGTTCAAACTTAGATTTGAACGTTCTGTGCCAGATTATGGGATTGGCGCGCTGGCATGAGTTCTCACGGATAAATATGAATCGAGCACGCTTTTTTTCTCCTCCTTTTTTATTTGTAGTAAGAAAAAAATTTTTCCCTGCGATGGTTTTGGTCTGAAAGTCAAAGCTCATAATCTTTATTTGGAAACAACTTAAATAAAGTTGCTTTATGAGCAATAGAGGGGTCATCGGAAAAAAAAATATGCTGAAAGGGTAAAAAGGGAAGTGGGTGAAGCAGGAAAGAAGGGTAAGTGGAGACAAAGAGAGAGAGAGAGAGAGAGAGAGAGAGAGAGAGAGAGAGAGAGAGAAAGAAAGAGAGAGAGAGAAAGAGAGAGAGAGAAAGAGACCATTTTTTTATTAAAAATAATAGCTTCCAGTATCTTCGTAAACAATACATTTATAACGCATCTCCGCAAAAATTCAAACAAAACAAGAAAAATTCGTTTCTTTCCCCTTCTTTGATTTTTATCTCTCTTCTTTTCCTTTTATAAAATATTTGTGCTCTTACTTGTCTCCCTTTTTTCGGTCTCAGTGACTCTTTCCTGGCTCTTAAAGAAATTAGTGTTTACCTTTCTTTGTTAGTTTATTTATTTTTATGTTATGAAATTGTAATTTCCGGCATACATAAAGTAAATCAATAGCCATGCTTGTACACAACTAAAATAACACTATCTAAAATTTTGCAAAAATTCTCTCCCTCTCTCTCTCTCTTTCTCTCTCTCAACACCGCTCAAGGGTGCGATAAATAAATCGACATCCTTGCTTGTACATAACTAAAAAAAAATACTACATAAAAATTGAAAAAGGTCTATTATTAATTGTTCGTTTTAAAGATATAATAGCATTATCCTAAAGGGGCAGTAACACTCACCATTTAACGAAATGAAATCAAAGCATCTTCTTTCAAATAATTTATGATTGTGCTATGTTCTCTCTCTCTCTCTCTCTCTTCTCTCTCTCTCTCTCTCTCTCCCTCTCCCTCTTCTCTCTTTCTCTTTCTCTATTTTAAAAAAAACGTTTCAAATAGGAGAGCTACTCCACATCAATCTATTTGATTTAAAAATTGTCTTATTCTTAGAAAGAAAAAAAAAACTAGTATGGTCGAAAAAAAGTCTGTCATAAAAAAATCATATGCTCAATTATACGCCTTGGAATTTACAGAATACAAATCCACATGTATTTCAACAGTTTAATAACCCTTTCCCATGTCCTTGACACGATCAACTGAAACTGAATCAGGAGGAATAGCTGGACGGAGTCAAGTTTCTCCCGTCTCTAAAACTGGATTTCCTCTCTCATTCCTCTTGACTTAAGGCTCTAAAACAAATGTGTATAAATTTAGAGTACAGTGTGGTCTATCTTTAAGTGCACCTTTACCCAGCATGGATGCATTTTTCGAAGATTTGGTGTGATTCAAGAAATCCATAAAAATTACCACTCATCTACATACGAGACAACATTAATTCTTCTCCCTCAATATCTCTCTCTCTCTCTCTCTCTCTCTCTCTCTCTCTCTCTCTCTCTCTCTCTCTCTCTCTCTCTCTTCTAGTACCTATCAATTAGCAATACCTTTTCCCCCTCCCTTCCTCTCTTTCTCTCCATATTTCTCTCCTCTCTCTCTATCTCTCTTTCTCTCGCCATTTATTCCCCCACGCCCCTCGTTTCCCCCATCATCGTCACCTAAATTAGGACGCCTTACCGTAAAATCAAAATAATATTTGACATTGCGGTGAACAAAAGCGAAGACTATACTATGTAAATAGAATATTGTGTACTTGGCCCTTTTTCTACGGAGTTTATTTGCTTAAAATTTGGTGTGAAACGGCTATTTGAAGAAGGAGAGCCGTATTGTCAACTGGAAAAGAGAGTCAATTTAACAGTCTACCCTGGGGTGTATGTTGTAAGTGACACGAGGTATCTTTTCTCTTCTAACCTATTGGGTGTTATCCCAGAACAAGCTTTTTCTCAGTGCTTAACACATTTCGTGTCGTATGGTTAAGCGGTGAAATCCGAAGCATATGTGTGTTGTTACACAGAAGAGGGTTGGGAAATTAGAGACTTCTATTGACACTTTAAATAGTGAACTTACAAAGTGTTAAATTTTTATGAGCTGTACTCCACGTCCTTTGGTAAGATTATATCCTTGTCTATACCCTCCATAACTTCATATTATGGTAGAAAAGAAATATTCTCAAGGATATTTCGTATCATTACCTCAGAAAAAAAATATACAAACAGTGTTTTATTTTAACATGTTTTCGCCTTGTTCATTCAGTTAATAGAAAACCTACAACGCAGTTTGAAGACATGAAATAAGGACGAAATTAGTGAAAGAGGGAGAGAGAAAGAGAGAGAGAGAGAGAGAGAGAGACAGAGAGAGAGAGAGAGAGAGAGACAGACAGACAGAGAGACAGACAGACAGACAGACAGACAGACAGACAGACAGACAGACAGACAGACAGACAGACAGACAGACAGACAGACAGACATAAAGAGCAAGAGAAAAGAGAGAAAAGATAGAGGCGAGGGAGATGAACAGAAATCGAGAGAGACTATGTGTAGGTCCTACCGTCCTATGTATGTTTTTCTAAGTGAAGAAACCTAAGATGTATGTCAAGCAAGAACAAACCATTCTTCACAGTCAGTTCCCGCGATCTTTTCACCCTCAGTCCAGTCTTCCATTATCCATCCTCTTGATCCTATCCGTGCCCTGTTTGGACATAACGCAATCTCGCCGACGCATTCTCTGGTCACGCCTCTCCTTTCTTCAGTTTTCCATTGATTCCATGAGAGAATTCTACCTAAGGGCGGTAAAAACTGTTGTGTGGGCTACGCGTTGGTCATCTTCCTAGATAGCACCTTGTATAATGGCGGTGACCCCCAGGGGCTACATTGTCTAAAAAAAAATACCACAGAAAGCCGCAGATTGCTTCGCGGAAACACGTATTGTCCACCTATGTTTTCGCTTTCAAACTATTGTTATTCTTGATCCAGCTTCGTCATGATTGTATCCCCTAAATCTTCATATTAAGCTTAACTTGTCTGTACGTATGTCGATCTGTTTCTCTTTCTGTCTATCTATATTTCTTTTTATCTCACTGTCTCTGTATTGTCTCTGTATTGTCTCTCTCTCTCTGACTCACGCCGTCTCTCTCTCTTTCTCTCTCTCTCTCTCTCTCTCTCTCTCTCTCTCTCTCTCCCTCTATCTCTATATTCTTATCTTAATCTTGTGGTTTCGGTGTGGTTTAAAGAAAACGAATAACTCTCTTAATTCTCTAAAAGATTCCTATTAAAGAATGTTTCCCAAAATGTTTTCGAAGTATGACACACAGATGGAGGGGAGATAGCAGAATATCTGCCTCTTTGGTCACATTAGAGTGAGACAGAGACAAACAGTCGGGAAAATGAGCCTGGTCGTTTGTCTCTGTATTGTCTCTCTCTCTCTGACTCACGCCGTCTCTCTCTCTTTCTCTCTCTCTCTCTCTCTCTCTCTCTCTCTCTCTCTCCCTCTATCTCTATATTCTTATCTTAATCTTGTGGTTTCGGTGTGGTTTAAAGAAAACGAATAACTCTCTTAATTCTCTAAAAGATTCCTATTAAAGAATGTTTCCCAAAATGTTTTCGAAGTATGACACACAGATGGAGGGGAGATAGCAGAATATCTGCCTCTTTGGTCACATTAGAGTGAGACAGAGACAAACAGTCGGGAAAATGAGCCTGGTCGGGTATCGAATCCGGTACAATGACATTGCGTGCAAGCTGGAGAGGAAACTACCTTGTTTGGCTCTTTCATTTTTTGTGAGTACTTCCTTTTAAAAATCTGGACGCCTGTTCGTTCCCAAATCTCTCTCTCTCTCTCTCTCTCTCTCTCTCTCTCTCTCTCTCTCTCTGTCTCTCTCTCTCTCTCTCTCTCTCTCTCTCTCTCTCTCTCTCTCTCTCTCTCTCTCTCTCTCTCTCTTTCTCTCTCTCTCTCTCTCTCTCTTCCTTTCAGCCACTCTCAAATCTCTTGTCGTGCATTTCCCTTTCTTTGTTCTTTACCGTCATGTCGTCAGTGTAAATCACTGTCCCGTCACTTCCGCAGCGTGCGAACCCCCATTCAACCTTTCTCTCCTCTAATCCTGGCTGTAAATAATCGCACCACTAATGGTTGCCACTGTGAAAAAAATGTACCCAGCCTCAACCACACCTCTCTACATGGGGACGTTTCTGTAATGTCCAGCCATATGAGTCGCCTCTGGTCAGACGAGTGTTAGGACATTTGTTCTTTACGGACAATTGACCAGACCATTGACAGCGCGGAAGAAGACGGGCCATAAAACTAATGATATGTGCTGGGCTCATCATGTGGAGTTGCCAATTAAAAAACATCTACGACGGGAGGCGGGGAACAGAACAAAACATTGAGTATGGCGAGTGCGGCAACAGACGCTAAGTTGTTCTCATCGCTTTCCCTAAAATCTCCCTGTCTTTCTTTTTCTATCCACTATCTACCTGTCTTCTCCTTTCGCTCTCTTACCCACACAGACACACAAAATTCACCCTACCCGTTTGCATCATGTCTAAATATGTTACATGTATTGCTCCTCCTTTTGTGAAGTCTTATTTTTATCTCTATCTGCGTATAATATTTACCTTTCTAAATACTCCTCTATATTTCCTGAAGTTTTATATGATTATTTTCGCTTTTAATGATTTATAAGATACTCTGGAGATAAATCTTAACACCTACAGCTATCAAAATGGAGAATGTTCGGATGCTTACAACGTTAAAAGTCATATCAGTTTCCAATATAGCCGCCCCCCCCCCTCCCCTTTTTTTATTTTTATAAATTTAATCAAATTTGAAATTTGTCGGGTGATCAGTGTAACTCTATGGTTAGCTTGGTATTCATAATGCGATCCAACTTTACTATTCTATGAGTGCAGTATCAATATGTCACCAAACCTATGGTACCGTTTGGTAATTATAAAAGTTATATTCGGTACTATTTCAATATCAAAACCTCTAGAGCTAAGACTAGGACATTGCGTCAGGTTTATTCACTTCTCTTTCAGCACAATTTTATTTGGTTCCAAATCATTTTTTTTCTTTGGGTTATTTACTTCAATATTATTTTTCAACTTGCTCCATTTTCCCATTTTACACACACGGCAGCTTTAAGGAATGCTGTGGTGGTGAGGATGATCCGCAGTCTTTAAATCAAAGTCAAGGCCTAATTCCCAGCCTCTTGCTTCACAATGTGGGGTGGACGCGAGTTGCCAGGTGAAAGCCAACTGAAGAAGTATTTTGGAGATACAAGCCAATGTAACCATTAAATTGATATTTTTAATTTATCGATACAGATGTAATCTGAAACTAAACTTAAATCAGAGAAAGCTTATGTAATAAAATGCATAGGGCTATCAGGGAAGTTATAAAAAAATCCTAAATTGAGATAAAAAAAAACAACACAACAATCCAAACAAAAACCCAACAAACATTTTTGCTCAGAAATGAATGGAAAGAAGTGTGTTGAATTTTAAAATGCTTATCTGGGAGGTTCAATATGGACAGTCTGGGGGAAAGATTCATAAAACTGTACGAAAATTGAAATTCACGTAAATATCGAACATGAATGCGGTGAATATCTGATTGAAAAATCACGCCTATACTTATCAAAACAAATCCAATTTATCTGCTGTAATGTAATGGTCGAGTGTATTATTCTGTGTACCTGGTATCCAGTAGAGCGCCCGACTGTAACAGGCTGTCACACTGGGTTGAGCAGGTAAGGGAAAGCTGAGACAGCCTTTGGAGACAGTCCGCGCGACCAGAAGCTGACACTAATATCATCTCTCTACAGGTCTGGATCGCCTGGACTGGGCTGGTCACGGGTGAGATGCTCTGATCTTTATTGACAGATTCGAAGCTTACGTTGTCAACTGATTCTGTTTGGGTGGTTGTACAAAATTACTTCATGTGTTGTGCTGCGGGAAAGTAATGCTTGAAACAGATTTCGCCTTATCCTTACCTTGTTCCTCTGAGCTGATCTCACCACTATGCCGTTTAATTTCTTTTTATGTTTCCTGTTCTCTCTCCACTCTCTATCTCTCTTCATCTGTCTTTAGCTCATCCCTCCCCCAATCTCTCCCTGTCTATATTGCTGTATCTCTCTCTCTCTCTCTCTCTCTCTCTCTCTCTCTCTCTCTCTCTCTCTCTCTCTCTTAACTTCTCTCCGTCAGTTCAGTTCCTGGCAGACGTTTTGGGTTTGAGAATTCTGGATGGTAAACCTGGCAGAGAAGACACTTTAATTATTCTTTTGGTTTGTAAGCCAACGTGACATGTAAATAAAACTGTCGTACATATTCCTCTGGGCTGCTTTCTTCAGCAATTTAAAGGTATTAAAAACATCATTACTCAAAGAAAAGCTAATACGATCATAGTCACTATAAAAGACTTTCTAGTAATCTTCCAGTCCTGTTTAGCTTAAAATGTTTTATGTTAAAATACTTTTATATATGTTTTCTTTAAGGAAGTAACTATTAAATCAATTTAAAACTTAAAGAATTAAAGAATACGATCCATGAATGAAAGTCTATCACTTTTTAGAGCGCGTTTTAACCACATCCAGCCCTCATCACCTTCTCTCTTTCCCTCTCCTCCCTGCCTGTTAGCTCTTGCCCTCGCCTTCTCTCTTTCTTTTACTCTTTCTGCCTCTCTGTCTCTCTCTCTTCTCCTCTCTTTTGCGATGCTCTCTCCTAGTTTTCCATATTTACTGCTCAATGTTACCTTCTCTTCAAAAAATCCACCAACCCACAAAATGTTAAATATGAGATCAATACTCACAGTACATGTACCTACTTACATTATTCATCACTCATTGCATACAAAATACGGCAAAGCAATTCCAGTGTGGGCCGTGCCATTGTAGTAAGTAATTACCTTCCTTCTGTTCAATTCGCAATAAATCTTCAGAAACAGTTGCGGCTGACAGAAACCTCGTTATAGGGAAGCTATTACTGAAGCAAAGGCCCTAACAATGAGCTCACAATTGAAGCTGTAATTGAATGACAGAGCTACCTATGATGAAAGTCTTACTAAAGTCGTATCGATTTATTAGAAGAACCCTTAAAGGATATTTTTCTTAGTGTTGAGTGGTTTGTCGTGGATAGAACATTGTCTCCAAAGATAGAGATCAATCGTTTGATTCATTCGCTTTTTTTTTACATTGAACAACGTCTTTCAATAAGAAATTTTGTGAGCAATTTTTACTAAGATATATATGGAATTGGAGTTCAGCAAATTTAAAGCTATGTAAGGGTTTTGCAAGTCATGAGCTTTACTTATCAAGCATAAACGGCTTCAGACGATTGAGTAATGTTCAAGAGTGCAATAATTTAAAACAAAATTATTTTATAGCACACGAAGCGAAACATATTTACTCCAAAATGAGAATATAACTTTAGAACTTGACACTGTTGACAATGGGTTTGGTTTCTTTCTCTCACAAAATGTAAACAAAATCATAATTGATAATTTTTTAACAATCATATAACTCTGCAATATTTCTTTTGAAGACGCTTTTGCGTCTGTGGAAAAGTGTAGTTTATAATGTTGTTGTTGTTGTTGAGTTGGTTTAACGTCCAACATCAGCACTATATAGACTATATTGTGGACGGGCCCCAAGACTAGTTTATAAAGAAAATGTGTGTTTTAATATTTAAATTGAAATTCGATATATACCTATACCTAGATCTAGATATATACCGATTTAACCTAAATATTGATGGAACAGTTGTCTATCAATAACAAATGTTGTTGCTATATGCAGGTAGAGAATAGTTATTAGACTTATTATGAATAATAATTATCTTTGTGCAAGAGCCAGTTTACAAGCACCACGTTACTCTTGTCAGAAAGAGATCGGGCCCATATTAAAGGATTGATGCTACAGCATAAGTATACTTACTCAATTTTTGGATAAGGATCGATTTTTGAAAGACCAAAATGAGAAATGTTGCAATTTGAACAAGAGATAACCAGAGAGCTATAGAAGAAGTACAGGTGCTATAAAGCACACCTCAGGCGCAAAGAAGCTGAGATGGGAGATCCCAGAGAGATGTATAGAAAAGATACAGGGTAAATATCTTTGCCCTTGATATTACCAAGTTGGTGATAATGAAAACTGATTTCGGTAGAGACATTCGTATGGATTGTCTCCTTTTTGCTTCAAAAATGTGCAATGATTAGTGAAAAGCATTTACTTTGATAGATTTATGTCTTACAATTAATGTCATGAATGTGGTCAACAATGGACTTGACTTTCACGGCCATGCTTTTCCCCAATTCCTAACAGATGCTGCAGATAGATTAGTTTTGATAGTTAACAAAATTGCATTTCACAATTTATAATGAAAAGTTCAGCTGCTGTATTAATGGCTGGTTTGATTATGAGTCTAGATACGCCAATTGATAATAGTAAACATTTGAGCCTGAATAATCCTCCTCATTAAGAAGGACAATATCTGATTAGTGTACGATTACACAGAATAAAATTAGGGCAAAAATATGTACAAGGCAGAGAGTCTCTCGGTAGATTGAGTTTATGATTTTCTAAAAATTGTGTTTTCTTCAGCAGTCGAAGAGATAAAGGCATATAGGCGAGATAAATTCATCATTATCACCACAGTATAAATATCCTTAAAATCATTATCATTATCTATGTATCCACTCTTTTCCACCCTGTCAAACGTATTAACATTTGGAATTGTACAATTTTACAAACTTTACATTAGTGTGCTACAGCTTTATTTTATAAAACACAAATTTTGAAAATTATAACGATCGGAAAAGAATTTTAATGAATATAATCATGAATGAATTGGTCCTTTATGAATGAATTTCAATATGTTATATTAAACAAAAATTTAATTTGATACTGACAATAACAAAAAAGAAAACAATTATTATAGTTACTTTTATTTTAAAATATTACCTACTTCGCACCATAAGAATAGTGTCGGCGAGGTAGACTAAAAACAAATTATGTTTCTGTACTTCCGTTTCCGTTTTTTTTTCCTGCGACCCATGTAAGATAAATCTGTTGCTAAATTGACTTAGAAAATAGATAATCACTAAAATAATACATCTCTTGGTTCTATTTCTGTTTTAAACAAAAGCAAATCTCTCAATATATATAAAACATCAAATCAGGGTTGTTTGGAATCAACTGGTTTAGTTTATTTGCAAGATCAGTGTATCATTGTTATGTATAAAAAGAAAGCATTGCAGTGATGAACATTTAATTCATGAAGCATAAATATCAAAAGCCTGACGAGAAATAGAAAGGACAACATCCCACAATTTAGTAGCGATACCAAGTAATTTCATGTGACTTGTTTATAATTAAAGGGTGGACAAACTTTGTACAATGAAATAGAATGTGTTTTATACAATACATCGTTAAAATTCATATAGCTGTATAATTATCCCACCTCTCTCTCTCTCTTTTTTTTCTCTCTTTCTTTCTCTCTTTCTTTCGCTCTCTCTTTTTCTATCTCCCGTCACCGTTCTCTCTCTCTCTCTCTCTCTCTCTCTCTCTCTCTCTCTCTCTCTCTCTCTCTCTCTTAGACTCGTGCTGTTCCGTATGATTATCTCTGTTTCAGGTCTGTTCCGTTTAACTCGTGCTTCTATCATTGATACATAAGCATCTTATGAAACTCAAGACGTGTACAGTTATGAGGTTTTAAACTTTTAAAATTTGTATAACATTTGTACAATGGTAACGTTTATGTATAACTGATAGGTCTGGATATTTTTAATGATAGGAAAAAAAGTTCTCAAGATAGTCACCTATGAAACATTTTCCCCTTAATACAATTTATAATAGTTCAGAAAAAAAAGATTATCCTCATTCCTCAGACGCGAGGTTCCGTTAAAATTGGCAGACATTTCAACACTGTTCCTTTTGCCCCAGCCTCCAGCATCACACCATCGTTCTCCCAACAATATAAACTCAATAAAACGTATTAAAAATGCATGATTTACAATTTGGTGTTAAGGTTGGCGTCCAAACCTAACACCCTCCATCAGCTGAACAGTGTTGCACGTTACGTCATGTTTGTCTTTCCTAAAGAAAACAACTGGGTTAGCTGGGTCTCTTTTTCCGCGCCTCAGCCTCGGGTGGCGAGGGATGTTGACCTAACGTTTTACAATTCTCTAGGGGTATGTTGGTCTGAATGAACAGGGGGCGGGAAGATTGTCACTACAACAAAGGACTAAGGAGACACAGCTACCAATTTTTGGCAGCTGCAGTATTGAATCAGCTGGAGACAAGACAAATATCGACAATATCTTATATTCATTTTCCCTAGAGGTCGACCGCTGTTTCATATTTATTTTTAAAAAAATCCCAAAGCGGGCGGGGAAGTTGCTGATGATATAAATGGAATTTTCTAACAATGTGTGTCACGTTATTTAATTTTGTTCCCTTTGGTAGGGGGGACATACCATAGCACAAATATGTATGTAAACAATAGCAGTGAGAAATACGGATTATGATTGTTGTGATCAAGATGACGGTGATGACGACAACGACGACGGCGACGACAATGATGCTTTATCTTCTGACGACAAAAATGATGACATTCAAACACTAAAAAACTAGAATTGCAGAAATAAAAACAGCTTTAAACCGCATAAGTGACATTTCACCTGCTTTTTCACACGAAAACGTGCACAAAATGTCTCTCTCCATTGTTACTGTCATCCATCTCTTAATGGTGTAAAATACAACAATCATCCTTCTTCTTGTGGCACAAGGTGGAAAACAAACTACTATTTTTCACTAGCCATGACTTTTTGGTCGTTTTCATTCTCATGTCTCATAAACCAAAAGACCATCACAACAAACACGCTTGAATCGATTCACTGCAGAGGCATGTGACAGCTTGAATTCTCAAAATAAATATCGATGGACATTAATCAAATAATAATAATCACTTCTAACACAGCCAATGTTTACACTTAAATGCATCGAGGAAAATATTTGTAATAATGATGTGAAAAAAAATGTTTGCAATTATTGGATGGAGTACTATAATACAATTTAGAGGTAAAATCTATGGTGTAAGATGATTACCATTATTTTTAATAGACTGGTATACAGAAAAGGGAAAACGTGAAAGAAGCAAGAGAGAGAGAGAGAGAGAGAGAGAGAGAGAGAGAGAGAGAGAAATAGAAGGAGATAGAAAGAGACACAACAATAAAATGAACATAAAAGACGAACACTATATCCTAAACAGCCTAAGCAGTTTTTGTCCAATTCAAAATACAGTTATTCTTAAGCATTTTTACAATAAGAAGTTAGCACCATTACATTTATATTTTCCTCTAGAAAAAAGTCATTTCGATAATACTATTTCACAATAATATTTGGCGTGTAAATCAGGTACCTAAAATTTTACAATACACGTTAAGATTGACAAAGTGACAAAATATTTACAATTATTTTTTCAGATCATACAATGTAAATCTACAGCTAGAGATGTTCATGGGCGCGTAAAAAGTATTAGGTTAAGGAATACATCTTATTTATATTATTACAATTTTCTAGATTTGAAAATATTTCAAACTTTACAATTCAGAATAAAACATATCCGTTAATTTATAATTGAATGCATCAAATGAATGCGTAAACATCAGCAATAATATCTAATTATAATTGTAACAGGCATCTTTTATTTGCCTGTGATTGCGTATGTACGATGGCAGATTTATCAGAAGTATGTGCTGAGCAAACATATTTTATTTACTTCATAATCATTTCGTTGTTAAAATATGTAAGAAGTTTTTATACGGAATACTCAAATAAGAAGAAGATAGGAATGTTAAATAAAAACCAGGCTGAAATCGAGAAAATTTGATCGAGCATTTCAGACTTTAACTGGGATTTGCCTCAAATATAAAAGTAACACCTAATTTAATTTTGTTATTTGCCATGGATCATTTTATAGGCAAAAACTTTTCTAAATCATCTTATCTACGGCACTACTCCTCAAGAAATAGTTCTTTGATATAACTTTTTGATGTACAGCTTTATCCCGCGTTTTACACTTTTTGTAGACTTCATTGATTTGGTAAAAGTAAAAAATTGAACAATCGATATAAAAATTTAGGAAAACCTGCCTTACCGACAGCAACGCATATTTAAGGCGTTACATTTGATTTAATCTTTTATCAATAGCATATTCCTATTAACCTGCAACAAATCCAGTCACAATTGTATCTCAATTTTATTTTCTTGTATGTATAATTGTTTACTTTTGTACCAAGGTAGACTGCTGCACCCGTCGCTCTCCCATACGATGCATTGGAATTTTAATATTGCTATTTGCCTTGACCAACGCCTATTCTTTTCAAAAGATTGTTGGCGAAGAAAAAAGGTAGGAATGATATTAAAAAGAATTTTAGTTTACACGACCCCCCCCCCCCCCCAATGCAAACTCTTTCCCTTTCCCTCTCTCTTTTCATCTGTCTTATTCCTCTCCATCTTCTCTCTATTTCTATGTGTCTATGTGTGTGTGTGTGCGTGTGTGTGTGTGTGTCTCTCTCTCACACATGCAAACACTTTTTTTTTCAATTTGGCACTTTATATTTCTATCTTTTGTGTGCACAATGGGTAGATTCCTGTGAACAAATCCACTGCCTGCTCACACCAAGTGTTTACAAGCATGCAGTACAATAGGAATGCGCTGCTTTTTAAGGAATGCTGCCTTCCGTTTAGACGGTTTAAAAGTTGAACATTCGTGTATGCACAGATACTTAACAGCAACATTTCTTCATGCTCAAACAGCATACTCTTCAAGCTAAAATAAATTAAAGGCTTACATTAAGATAGTAGAAAAAATTATCTAAAAATATGTGTCAGAGCAGCGCCTCTTTCAGCAAACTGATTTTTAAAAGACAAAATGCTTAAAACGAATTTTCACAACTATGTCAAATATTAATATATTTTCTGTTTAAATTTGTTTGCTTTACTTATGTATATGAATCCCATTTTCGTTTTGTAAAAAAAACTAAACTAAATGGAACAAGTTTTATAAAATTAATGGTACATTTCCCTTTACTCCTCTCATTTCCTTCCCTTCCTTATCTTCATTTTCATACGGCAATATGATGTACATATATTTGTTTATGGTTACTCTCACATATTTTGAACATTATAATTATACTTAAATGCCAGTCATAAGGTGTTGCTAAATGTAAGGCGATGGAGATTAATTTGAGGGATAAAATATGTTTATTACCAGCTTTTGGATTATAACAAATATTAAAGTAAAAAAAAATAAAACAACAATCGTATATACTGTAACGTGTTACTAGTATTGGATGTAAATAATTAAAGGCTTTTTATCTTAAAACAAGACACATACTTATCATTATTTTTTCTAAAAAAAACATTAATACTGTAATCATCTTTCAAAAGTTCTCACAGTTTCGTGCGGGCATTAATTTATTTGCAGATTTTTTGATTATTTACACAGCCATTGCTAAAAGTGAGCGAAATTTAAAGCTTAAACATCGAAGCATGATTGTACTTCGTGATTTGTCAATAAAACAAGCGTGGAATGAACAACAAAGCCAACATTATGAACTCCGTGAAATGTTGTGAATTGCTCATCTCAATGAAAGTATTCAGAGAAACGAAAAAACGTTTTCAATTTATATGCGGACCAACAAATAATGTACGTATATGTAGAATGTGGGCGGGAGCTTTTGTGTTTTATATGAGCGGTATTTGCATGACTTATCTCTTGCAGCCCACATGATAATTTTCTTACATGTTTTTCACAGTTTAGACCACATGATTTAGCTTGTATTAGTGGTTTGTGTAGTTAAAATATTTTAATTTTAAATGCGTTTTTGGAAACTAAACTGTTTTTGCACAGGCTACTTGCTGTCTACTTCAGACCACTATATCTTTAAAGAACAGCTGGTCAATCTCTTGGCACAAGTCGTCAGCGTTGATGGTGTAACTCCCAGAGGTGGTCGTCGTGTTGTCGTCGTCCCTGGGTTTGTCCACCGTGCTGGCAGCGTCCAGCACCGCCTTCATGTCGGACAGCGAGTAGGGCTCTCCCTGCGAGCTGCTGGCCGAGCTCTGCTCGATGGTGCTCAAGTTGGCTCGGTGCTGGGCGGACACAGAGTGAGGCCTGCCGCCATAATAGCCAGCGTCTGCGCGGAGAGAGCCCCCCAGTCGGCTCTGAGCCGCGATGTTGGAGTTAGGTTGAATGAAAGAAGATGAGGATGATGGTGTGTTGTTGTTTCGAACATCACCGTGGAAGCTGTTGCGGTTGTTGTTGCTGTAGTTGGAAGCACGGTCGTTTCTCCTACTCATTCCACCGTGTATGCCAGCGGAAGAATTGAAGGAGTTATTCTGGTTGCTGTCGTTGATGTTTGCGCGACTGGCGTTTGCGTAGCTGCGTGAGGGGCGGCTGGAGACTGTGGCGTCAACCAGGGATGTGCTAGCAGCCTCCAGGAAGGTTCCATGCCGCGTGGAAACCTCAGGATCGGTAGGGATCCGAGACAGGTTGGCCGCCAAGAGGCGGTAGGGCGTGTCAGAACTGTCGGTGTCCGACTTCTGGGGACGACGCGTTGATGTGAAGGCAGCGGGGGTTGTGAGGACGGATTTTGTGGCTGTGGGGAGGGGAACCGGGTTCAGTGTATCCGGGGATCTGGGGGTGGGACTTGGATAGATGTTGGGCGAAGATCCGCCGTACTGGCTGTAGTTAACATTTCTTTGTGAAGAGCTGACTGCAGCTCTTTTGGCACCGCCAACAGAGGCGTTAGCAGTGACACTGTCATCGCTGAAACTGATGTTTGGTCGGTAAGTGTTGCAGGCACCGGTTGCACCAGTTGTTATTTCCGGAAAACCCACTGGATAGAGCGGACTATCGCAGGACAGCTTGGCAGACAGGCTGGCGGATACCGTTTCGTTGGTTGTGTTTGGCGTGGTGTTGCTCTCTGTCCACAGTCGTTTATTCGTCGTCTCAGAATTCATGGAGTTTGAGAGCGAGGAGCGCGGCATCACGGATGTTCCTGAAGACGAAGCTGGTGACCTTCTAGGGGACATGAAGGTCATAAGATGTGCAGAGGTTGGGTACGTGTTGGTTGGAGTCGTAGGGGTTGTAGGGGCACCATCTGGGGGAAAGTAGGGAAACAAGTAAAGATGCAATAATGAAAGTTGGCCAGCCAAGCAGAATATCCAAACTACTAAGACTATTAATTAAGAGAGCAACAATTGGAATTAAATATTTCATGAAACTCAATTTTACCTGTGGCGATTAAAATGAAAGTTGTGTAAAATGTCATTGTTACAATGGAATTAACTACGGATGGTAGCAAACAATGTGGAAAAGGCTATTCGCGTGTCAAGGTTTTCTATACTGTGTGTACATTTTTTGAAAGAAGTTATATCAATAAATAAATAGGTACATGTATTTGAAAAAAAGCTGCATGCTTTGATAAACAATATCTAGAATCACGTTTTATTATAATACACATTGTTGCAAATAAACAGCACAGCCAAGCACACATGTGCAACTACACAAAGAAACGAAAAAGGTGCAAATAATCTCAAAGCATTAAGTTAGCTTATGGCAATCACATGCACAGAGCGAAATGCCTGTTGTCTTAAACCTGTTCATATCGTATTCCGTTTTAAATTTAGGAAATGATTAGGAAATGATGATACATTTGTATTGTTATTTAAATAAATATATACTTACTTTGGTTTGCTTGGTTAAAACATATCTCTTTCGCTAGCTCTCTTTCTCCCCGCTCTCCCTCTCTCTCTCTCTCTCTCTCTCTCTCTCTCTCTCTCTCTCTCTCTCTCTCTCTCTCTGTTTCTCATAGTCATAGATACACCATGATAGAATTAATAATTTTCACGTTTCCTGTATTTCCCTCATTTGATAACAATGTCATAATTAAAGTGAGAAAATACTTGACAAAAATATACGTGTTAGGGTTAAATGGGTTAGTGCACGGATTAAGAATGGTATAAGAAAACTGTTAGATTATAGGTTTCACAGCAAAGAAGCATTTTTGTACAGGGATGTTTAAAAATCAGAAAATCGTATGATTTGAATAAGTGTGTTGACGATTAGAAAAACAGTGTCTTTTAAATTTGCTATGTTGTTTATAAAGACGAGTTGATCATATCACTTGTACCTTTTTCACGGTATAACAATCTTTGAGAAATGAAAACTTTTTAAGGGGGTACCATCTTATTTCTCTTGAAAATATTTATCAGCAAGACGAGAATAAAATAGTCTAACAGTGGTTGAGGCCAGTGGTGATCATTTATTGAAGGGGTTGTCTCACACTGTGGAGTGGGTGGGCTTCACATAGACTAAAAGATCACTACAAAAGAACGCTGGACATCTACACGACAGGAAAAGCAATTTTCTAATGTGCATGTTACACTTACCAATACAAAATTTTCGCCACAAAGCAACGAGACAATGCAGCTACACATAACACGACTGACTCATGGCTGAAATGGGGATGCACATAAAAAATATAGCTTTACTAATTTTCGTTTGGTTTCTGATTACATTAATTTTTTTAGTTAAGGTTAAAATATTTTATTTTAGGGGAAAAGAACGAACAAAATTTTTTTTAATGTGGTAAGTTAAACAAATATAAAAGAAAGAAATCAAATGAAAACGATTAAAGTATTGGGTTAATCATTAAATATGACATGGGACTGTTTTACCCACAGGATATAAAGTTTCGCAGAAGCATGAACACATATAAATGTCATCCAAAAATGTACGCAACGAAATATTTCCCTTTCCATGGCAACATGTTTAAAACGCGTTCACGATTCATATTTTCGGCTATACATACATAATTCAATGTGCATGCCAAAAACACCTTCTCTATTTCATTTCAATCAAATTATAATACTTATGTTTTCCGATACTCGCCCCCATATTGTACTGGCCAAGCACATTTATTTTGGAAAGAAAATGGATGCTCTTTGTACATATCCGAAGGGCTGTTTGTGCTTCTGCGCAACTCCACATATGTGGTTTTATCCGAAGAATGCAATGTTTAGCTTTCGAAGCAGTTTATACTTTAAAAAGATTTGTGTAAGCTGAGATCATTAAAAGTTAACTTGTGACCTTTTTATGTGTACTGTATCCTTTCCAGAAATGCAATAAACGTATATACAATAAAGCTTCTATTTCTTAGATAATTTAAAATTATGTAACTGCATTAATAAAACAGTAATTAAGATTCAAGTTGGCTTAGAAAGGTAAAATGCAGGAAGAAATAAATATGGGAATGCATATATATTCATGTTGTATTGTTATCGGGCATGTGTATATTCTTAGCCAAGAGAAAAATGTTATACTATCTATGGTATTAACTGACATGAGCATCTTTGGGTAAGTGGTTCTTCAAATATTTACTAAGTAATCTTAACTTCAATATTAAATCAATTAAAATACAATAGAAAAATAAGTAATAAAATTAGAAGAGGATTCAGCCACCAAATAGTTTTGTAGTTTAATCATATTTGTATAATTACTATTCGTTATCACGCTCCTTTCAACTCTTTTATCTCTTCCTTTGTGTCCTGTACATTTCCATGCGCCTATTAATGAATTTTTTACTTTCCATGTTATCGTTACCCCCTATTTTGCCCTCTATCTTCGCTGTTTTCTTTATCTCTCTTCATCTCTTCCATTTGTATTGTATTTCTCTCTCTCTCTCTCTCTATCTATCTATCTCTCTCTCTCTCTCTCTCTCTCTCTCTATCTATCTATCTCTCTCTCTCTCTTTCTGTCTTTCTCTCTCATCTCACCCGTATATCCCTCACATCTCTTTTCTGTTAGAACAAACTGATCTTCCCTCAAAAATGTTTGCGTAATTTGGCAATATCGTGAACGGAGCCGATGCACAGTCCCCCTATGCATTTTTAAACCGACAGCATCGAATAACCCGGCTTGCGCATTAAATTAATGATGAAAGAAATCAAAGCCTTGAAAAAATTAGTTAACAAATTTGAAGAACACAATGAACGCATTAATCAAGTAAAAAACGAATCCAGCCTGGCTTTATCTTTGATGAGTTCACCTTGAAGCATGCGGTGCGGCATTGTTTATTTAAGGTAATTCGCAGTACCAAGAGTGATTAATTAGCTAGATTGATACAAGACAGAACAAGGCAGATGTAAAAGATAGATGAAAAGGGAGAGAGGGAAAGGATGGAACCAAAAAGACGTAGAGAAAATAAATAGAAAGAGAGAGAGAGAGAGAGAGAGAGAGAGAGAGAGAGAGAGAGAGACAGAGACAGAGAGGCAGAGAGACAAAGATTGAGAAGCAAAGACAGAAATAACGGATTAAAAGTGAGAGAAATATCTTTTTTCTCTTTTATTTCGTTCTAAAGAGCATTGCATTACAATCATGTTCCCAGATTTTAATTAAACGAATTGGGAGGTCGTGAGCAGCCTGGTGGGCCCAGTGCTAGGCCGAGTCCGTGAGCCGGAGCATTACACGCTGGTCTAAGACGGGGTGCCAGGCTAGCAATCACAGCTAAAACTGATCTGAGAACCACACTGGGCTCTTCGATCTTTTGGTGACTGATAGGGTCGGTGGGTGTGTGAGAGGCGTCTGTGTGTGACGGGAGAGAAAGGTTTGGGGCGGAGGTTGTTAAAGCGGTGGACGCAATAGAGGCGGGCTTCTGGGAAAAAAGATTAATTGGTTCGTTTTTTTTTTAATTTATGGCGCCAAGACATTCTTAGAGATTTTGAGGAGCATGGATTCACGGAAGGATAACAAATTTAGGTGTTAAATAATTTTTCTGCGGGTAGGTGGTTCACTAGGAATGCAGATATAAATACAAAGGAGGGTGCTTATATAGAGAGATCATGATATTGATAGATACATAAATATAGATAAACATACACGAGCCATTTGCGATTGCTTAACATACGCAAAGAGAGAGTGATCGAGAGACTTATTGAAAGACAAATGAAACAATACATCGAGGCAAAGAGATAGACAAACGGACAGAGCTCGATTCGAAAGAAGTGGTGGCAAGAGAGAGACCGACAGAGGGACTTTCAGACAGACAAGCACAGAGGTGGAATTCTAAACGAGAATTACAATGATCATGCACTCATAGGAATACTGGTCTAGGTGAAAGCCGTCCCTCCATGAATACGAGACGCGACGCCAGATGTTGAGGCCTGTCTAGGTTACCCCGACCATCTCTTGCTGAGATATCAGCTGACCAGAGTAACGGAGCCGCGGTTGGCACGCTCGGAAACACGACACGCATCGCCAGGGACAAATTGGAATTGGAAATTGAAAATTTAATGACTTTGGGTTTGTACTTCAGCTTGCGACAATGAGTTTGTTAAAATTAATGGATGTGGGGTTGAAACTGAAACCGGTAAATAAATAAAACAAGAATGGGGAAAAGCTACAATATGGGCTTTTTTGTTTAGAAAATAAAATAATTCGGCATTAAAAATTGAAACAATCAAGATTAATTTTTACCTTTTGTTTAGCTCATAGAACATTTATTTTCTTTCAAACAAAAAAAAATTGTTTTTTAAATTCTTTTTTTTTTTAATTCTAGTTCTCTTGCTAAGCTCGTTTCGATTTTGTCCCTTTTTGTTGCTAATTTTGCAAATCGTGCTTCTCCTGTCTTACTTGTTCCTAAAATCCACG
The DNA here is from genome assembly GCA_003991915.1 of Elysia chlorotica. Classification (NCBI taxonomy): domain Eukaryota; kingdom Metazoa; phylum Mollusca; class Gastropoda; family Plakobranchidae; genus Elysia; species Elysia chlorotica. The sequence goes on along the minus strand of RQTK01000567.1, from coordinate 142,389 downwards.
CACTTCATGTTCGGGGGTGTAAACATGTGAATAAGAACTTGTTATTGAAGCAACCTGAAGTGCACTTAAAGTAAATGAAAATTCAATAATTAAATTGAGTGCGCATTAACAGATTATCCTCAACGTCATTGTATCTAAACGACAACAAAGCGTTTAAAAATCTCGAAATTGATCAAAATGCATAGCAGCGAGTTAGCCATTTAATCTAAACTGTGTTATTACATTTCCATTTCAGGGATTTCTGATATCAGTGGATCAGAGCGCGCTCTTTTGAACTTGTCTCATAACTAGAAGTGTTGAAATAAAACGATAATTTCATTAGACGAGATGTGAAATGCTTGAGAACCAAAATAGAAAGAAATAGAGAGAGAAGAGAGAGAGAGAGAGAGAGAGAGAGAGAGAGAGAGAGAGAGAGAGAGAGAGAGAGAGAGAGAGAGAGAGAGAGAGAGAGAGAGAGAGAGAGAAAGAGAGAGAGAGAGAGAGAGAGAGAGAGAGAGAGAGAGAGAGAGATAGACAAAGAGGGGGAAGGGAGAAATAAGCTGCGATTAAAAAAAAACGTTTTATATCAGATAAAGATTCTGTAATCGTACATGTATAAGGGTGCCTGTTCGCCTAAGCCTTTTTCCTCCACTGAATGCATGAACATGATTCTAAGCTTTCCTGAACGTTGTGGTGAAAACCCCACGATGAGGATCTGCTGGCCCTTATGGCGTTGTTTGCACTGCGAAATGTTCATCGCTTAAAGACTTGTGGTTGTACACCACACGGCCTAATTTGATTGATGTTGATCTTTAATGAAAGAGTTTTTAGTTTGACAATAGTATCTCTTCCAGATGCCTCTCTGTTCAAACCCCCTTCTGATTATTTAAATGTTTTTTTTCCATCTAAAAAAGTTGCTTCATATTCTTGCTCTCAACTTAATTAAATGAACTGATTTAAAGATCTCCCGTTTGATTGGACCCCTCATTCCGCCCATCCTTCTCTCTACCCCTCTTCTCTCTCCTCCTCATCCCCGTTTATTTCTATCTCTCTCTCTCTCTCTCTCTCTCTCTATCTCTATCTCCAAGCATCTGTCGCGTTTGGTGTTCCTTATGTACAGTAATCAGATTGTTTATCGATTGTATCCTCATCCCCGTTTATCTCTATCTCTTTCTCTCTCTCTCTCTCTCTCTCTCTCTCTCTCTCCCTCTCTCTCTCTGTCCCTCCCTTGTTCTATTGTCTCGCACTATCTACATGTATTTTGTCCCTCTGTTTTCGTGGCTCCATGACTTTTCTTTTCTCTTTTTCGACTAAAAATGAAAATTTTATTCTCTTTTGATATTCGCAATATTAGACTTGAAGACTTTAGAAATATGACATTATTACTATGCAAGTCATAGAATAATAATATTAATCCTTTGACAAATACATATCTGATTATCGAATATTTTTAATCCTTAAAAACTGATCGTACTATGTAAACATCTTTGTACACCAGATTTTGTTGATCTTTTTGCATCCAACAACTTCTTTACGTATGAAAAAAATCCCACGGCCGGTTTTCTAAAAATGTGAAAAAAAGCAGAAACAAATGGACAGTTTGGGGCAGTAGGCCTTAGGGAGGAAGAGTACGGATTAGAGCGGCCCTCCGGGTGACAGCTAGGGTCATTCAATGTGGAATATTACAAGACAAGCGCTGTTCTTGTCACTCACTTCCACCCCGTTCAATATCTTCACAGGGAGATAACTAACGCTTACTAAGACGTGCAGCTCAAAGACTTCTATTTTTATCAATAACCCCCCAACTGTCCACGCGCTTTTATTTCCCAAAATATAATCGTGCTCAAACTCTTTTTCGGTCTATTTCTTTATATATCTATCAATCTATCTATCAATCTCTCTCTCTCTCACTCACTTTTCTTTTTTCATCCAAATTTTTTGGACAATGTCACCCTGTATATAATTTGTACATCAACTTGCCCTTCATAAATAGTGGGTTCGTTTTTTACGGGTATACTTACTTCATAATTTCTTGAAGACACAAAAACACACTCACATATCTTCACAGGGAGATAACTAACGCTTACTAAGACGTGCAGCTCAAAGACTTCTATTTTTATCAATAACCCCCCAACTGTCCACGCGCTCTCATTTCCAAAAATATAATCGTGCCCAAACTCTCTCTTTCTATCTCTTTCTCTATATATCTATCAATTTTATCTCTCTCTCTCTCTCTCACTCACTTTTCTTTTTTCATCCAAATTTTTTGGACAATGTCACCCTGTATATAATTTGTACATCAACTTGCCCTTCATAAATAGTGGGTTCGTTTTTTACGGGTATACTTACTTCATAATTTCTTGAAGATACAAAAACACACTCACACAATCGACTATTTTTTCGACCTATTTATCTTTATCCATCCATCTCTCACATCTTCTTTTACCATTGTTCCCTCTTTAAAAAACTCATACTTCGTACTGCTGCTTCTCTTATGTCACACATCGCTTCCACTTGAGATGGAATAGCATCTACAGAAAATCTAATTGAATTAAAGCCACGGACCTCCCTCATGTCAGCCCGTCACAAGTCATCGGAAACACGTCTCATTTCGGGAGGTTATGACCCCAGGCTCGATGGTGAAGAGATGCCTCAGAATAATATCCTGTGAGGATTTGGGGATATCGATTTCTAAAGCAGAGAAAAAAATTGTCCCAGGCAAGATTCTCCCGGCAAAAGGCTTGGTGGGCGTGAGGGTAACAGATTTTTCAGTTGCTATTATTGTTGGCTCTTTTAGTAGTTTAAATGTAAATCGCTTCTCGTTATTGCTCACAGTTATCAAAGCGCGATGAACCAATTCTATTTCATAACATGTCCTAGTAAATATTTCTAAGTATTGTTTAGAAGAGTGCAAAACCAAAGGAAACTTTTTGTTGACTTATAGTTTGTGCTTATTTTGTCTAAAAGTAAAAAAAGCGAACAGATTTCCTATTGAATATTTTACGATGATTTCATTGAGCTATTTTTGTTTTTATGAGCTGTTAACAATTGCTTTTGTTTTCAATGGTTTGTTTGTGCTAAATGATGCTTGAACATTATTTGACGAGAATCGTAAGGGGGCTCTTAGTAACAGCTGTTACCACAATTGGCCAGAGGCGAGTGGACACATATTGTATTTAGTTCAACTTTTTCCTCTGTGGTGATCAAGATAAATCAACTGTTGTTATTACAAGTTTATTTCAGCTTGTGATAACTTGAGGCGATTGTTTGAGAGGAACAGTAGAAGCGAAACATTTTGCATGAATTCAGATACTAAACAGTTTTTAACAAGCTGCGAGTATACTTTTTTTTTTTATTTCCACTTGAAAAAAGCATTGCCTTTCGTCGAAACATTGTGTTAAAGTTTATATAGGGAGAAGTAGGAACCAACTAATTCAGTCGAGATCGAATGTGTGAAATGTTAGTTTCAAGTTCAATAGAATATGACTTAGTGGGATAAACAGATTCATTGAAATGTTTAACAAAAATATTTGTTATGTAAAAGTGAATGAATAATACTGAATCAATATTCTTAAAACGTAATAAACGTGTGTCGTTATAGACTACCAAAATAAAACTTTTTCACGAGTTTGTGGCGAAAATTGGGCGAACTAGACCAATATTCAATTATGCAAAAATATATTAGTCTTAGTTTTTAAAAAAGTTCAAGGACGGCAACAAGAGAATAAAAAGCGAGAAACAGTTTCCGTTAATGTTTATTGGCAATCTTGAAGGCCTCGATATCGCTGTCCATCTCATTGTTATTTGCCCGGGCGACTTTTATTATAGCTAGTGATCCTGGAGAACCAATCTCCCTGCGCAATCTTGGCGGAATGGTCTATCTATCTCAGCATTGCCTACAGGAAGCATGAATGCTAGCAACATGATTCCAGAAAAAAACCCTAAACGGTATCCCTTTAAGGACATAACTATTCAGTATCAATGTCTTTATTTTATTTTTATTTTACTCTTTTACATTGTGTAATCATGAATTTTCAAAAATTCAAATACCAGTTATTTCTTTTCTTTTCCTTTTTCAGGTTCAAAATGTATAATGAATGTCCATATTCTTTTAGTGAAAATCTATGCCCGTGTTGGTCGTTGTGTGTCGCCTCTGTAGGTGGCCCCTTATTTATATCAGTTTGGTACTGTTTATGCGGGAACCAGTGGCTCCCCCTTCATTTCGCGTCCTGTCTCTCCATATCAAAGTAGCGATGTGAATAATGTACCCAGATGGATATCTATGTTTATTTTTTACATTCCTGGAGAGAGAAGATAGATAGATAGATAGATAAAAAAAAAAAAAAGAGAGAGAGAGAGAGAGAGAGAGAGAGAGAGAGAGAGAGAGTAGAAGCAATGCCTGAGACTGCCGTGGGATCATCATTGAGGGCATAGAGTACACACTGAATCTCAAAAGTGCCAACAAGAGTCTCTACTATTCCTGGAAAATGTTTTAACGAGACAGAGAGAAGAATGAGAGAAGCAGTAGTCATCCAACAGACTTCCCTTTAAGAGTGGACAAAATGAGAAAAGACAGCTCCGGGCGTCCCCCATGCATGTGACATTGCGTCACTTAGCTTGACGTTTTGCACCAGGCCGAGAATTCATTTGCACAGAAAATTGAAATAATGGCCAGGAAATCGAATAAACGGCTGGCCCCAAGGGGTGCCGGAACTCCATACGATAAGGAGGGGGTGTCGACAACATTATGAGATATGCAGATGGATATTACCAGATTAAAGATGGAGTGAAAAGGGGGGATAGCCGAATTCAGGAAAATTGGGAAGAGTAGTATTGAACACAACGAGGGAGACGAATAAAAGACAGCGGGTTTCAAAATGAAGATTACGTAATACTTCATTTATAAAAGCGAAGAAAATGAAATGAGAAATAGCTATATTAGATAATTTTCTCGATGTCCATTTTAACATAGTAAATATTATGCAATAAGTTTTATTGCTATCTTTAGTAAATGCTGCTATACAAACCAAAAATAAGGACCTTTTAAAGGGTAATACAGTAATTTTCAATCTTGAATCTAATTGTCAATGGTAATCTATTGGAAACAAGAATGGATTTGAATCACCAATTGAAGATAAACAACTATACTGGCAATGTGGAGCTATTCAAGTGACAGGGTGGTGCGTTTTTATGTACATAATTATATCTAAAAATGGAGACAAAAGCGATACATGCGGAGATACATGCAGATTGGGGAAAATAGAAGAACAATGGGGATAGGGGATGAACGAAAAATGTCCCAGAGGTGCATCATTATAATGAGCAACCCTCTCTGGAGTAACATTTAAGAAAAAGATACAAAAAAACACCATTAAAAATGAGGGAAGTGTCTTGAAAGGGATCCGAGAAAACACTCTAAAGGTTTTTAATGGAGGGATAGTTTTCACATTTTCGCCGCCTCCTCAAAGTGTAAACAAGAGGCATGTGTCCCGCCTGATGGCCCTAACATCTCCCACGGAGGAATCATGCGCGAAAAACAAGAAAATAAACTTTAAAAAAATCATTTTTTCACCGAGTTTCCGCTGTGCTAGAGGCTGATGCCCCTCTACCTCACTCACTCACGTAATGTGATAATCGACACCCCACGAAGTTTGCACGTTTTTTATCTTCCTTTTTTTCCTCATTCAAATTATGTGTCCTTTCTCCCTCTGTCTTCTTGAGGCAGCTAAAACGCGTTCTGTATGCATTTGAACAGATGATGGAAAACAAAGCGCAGCTTGGGACCCTGGACGCTCCGTGACATGGCACCGCGGAGCACGTAGCGCCCCAGTAAATGGTGCGCAAATTGAGATGCTAATGTCTGCACCAGAACTTCACAGAAACGTGCTCAGAATTGAAGGACTGTCCAGGGTTGGACAAAAAAAAAGATAACCTAGGATGTGAGTTAGTAACGACGTGTCTGTCGAAGAGGGGCATGTTACTCCTCACTGCATGTAGTATAGAAAATGTTTTAAAAAAGAATATAAAAATAATGTTTTGCATGTACCAAATAAATTATAATACTTTGATGAAGGCAGTGTATGTGGGATACAAAGAGAAAGAGAAAAATTGAAATTAGTAATAAACTATATTGTTAGTTTTTTAAGACACTACACCTTGCCATACCCATTAATCTTCACTTAATTATTTCCCTCCCCTTTCTTAACTTTACACTCCTTCAGAAATAAAAGTTAATCATTCCCTGAAACAAAGCATCCGTATATTATTATTCTGTTACGGTACATAGAGTCAGCACGGAGACTGTGGTCTGTCTTTCGACAACCACCATGTACAAATTGAACGCAATGAAAGAATCCAGGACGTGCAGATCGGGAAACTAACGGAAATGGAAGCATGGGAACAAAACCGCAACACTATGCTAGGCTATTGCTGGCTGCTTCTGATGGAAAGTACGGAGAGAAGGAAAAAATGCCGAGAGTGTAGGGGAACAATACTGGGGAGGAAAAATACAGAAAGGCACGAATGCTAGAGAGGGAGTTAGAACCTAAAAGGGTGGGATATGTGTTTGGGGGTGGGGGGGGTGGAACTACGGGTAGTTCAGGATTATCAAGATATTTTCTGGAGATGGTGGGGACAAGACCTCAGGGGGTCCGGATATTGCACTAGTGCCGTCTTTTGTCACAAGATCAATCGCTTCCCGCGGGCGCATGGCGCAGGCACCGAGACAGGATCAATCTGGAGGAGGCCAGTTTTAATGGAATGCTGGTCAGGCAGGGTGATGCCCCTTGATCCTCGGTGGGGAATTGTTTTCAATTGTTAAAATACGTCATGAGCTTTGCCACGTATGTTTGTACAATTCTTGACATTGTAAAAGTTTGTAAAATCACTGCTTTTAACTTAGTTGTAAAAGGGATAATTTTACCCTTAAACTACAGTAGTGTGATTGTTTTTTTAATAATCACTTTTCATTTTATTTGACAAGAGATAAAAAATAGAAAACGGGTTAAATTGTCTAATAAGAAATGTCTCTACCACAGTGAACAGTTCACTTCACTTACTTGTGTATTTACATTTTTATTCTAAAACTTTACACTTGATAAAAACCCTTGCTTTGAAACTATCATGCTTTTGAAAAAAAGAGAAAACAGCAAAGAGCCCAGAATGTTTAGGGCAAACAATAGTATACTTATCCTAAACGCTGCCCTCCCTTTAAAATTGTTTTTTAATCTCCACAGACCATTCCTCAAAATCTAACTCGCATTTATTATTCCACAAGAATGTTGGATCAATACATTATTTTGGTGTGTTTGGGTGAGGGATGGTGAAATTGCGAGAAAATGAATGGTACAGAGATCAAGCAGAGACGGGATCCGAAAGATTGCTACGATTTGATTTCGGACGCTAGAGCCCCGTGCGATGATACGAGTGGTGTCCGGTGGTCAGAATAAATAGGTCTTTTGAAGGGGAGCAATCTCAGTGAGTTGCCAAAACCAACTTTCATCTAGGAAGAGCTAGAGAGAGGGACGAAGAGAGTTAAAGAGAGCGAAAGAGAGGCTGGGAACGAGAGATGGCCAGAGAAAGAGAGATAAAAAGGGAGGGAGAGAGACAGAGAGAGAAAGAAAGAGAGAGAGATAGAGAGAGAGAAAGAGAGAGAGAGATAGAGAGAGAGAAAGAGAGAGAGAAGAAGAGAGAGAAAGAGAGAGAGATAGAGAGAGAGGGAAGATGAGAGAATAGCGAGAAAAGGGGAGTGACACATAGAGAGAGGCTGAGAAAGACAGAGAGAGAAAAAGAAAGAGAGAGGAGAAGGGTAATCAGAATGATAGACGGAGGCAAACAGACACCGTAAGATTAAAGAGATGAACGAGCAAGCTAAGAACTGAAGGGTAAATTTGCCGAGGGTATAAATTCACTGAATCCGACATATTGAATTCCAGTCAAGACGGGGAAAATTAATGAACGCAGAGTACGCACTGGTCAATTTCATTATTAGATATTAAAATATCTTTTTTGGGGAGAAGACATTTGAATAATAACGGTGTTTGCACTGTTGATTTAAGGATAATGTTTTATAGTAGAGTTTCTAAATCTCGACTTTTATCCAGTTTCGAATTTGATAGATTGAACGAAAAATAACCAGGAGGTTCGCGAAGAGTTTCTTAGATTTAGCACACAGTTATCTTTATATTTATGAAGCAATGAAGTGATGTGAAAATAATTGCCAGACGGCCTATCAGAAATTTGTTTCGAAACAGGGCTATTCCAAAAAAATGGGTCATCTTTAGGACCATGATTGGACACTGCTCAAACGATTTCGCCGGCTCCTCGTGACCTGAATTCTGGCACCGAGAATAAAGATAGACTAGATGAGATCGTTAATAAAGGCGTGGTCCGTCTCTATCTGAGAAGCTGACATTGTGAATTCTCCGGCAAAAGTGGAAGATGGAGGACAGACACCAAGGCTCTTCTTTGTGTCCCGGGCGCGCGCGTGTGTGTGGTCATGTAGCAGCGAGACGGTCTGAGAGTGATTTCCGCCGGGGCGTCTCTGTGGTTTGCTAGACTAGTTGCCATTAGGAACGAACGGAACTTTGATTTAGTGGACCTGAGGTCGTTCAACTGGAAAGAAGGAAGCGAAATTGGCAATGCGGCGACCCAGATCCTTCCTAGGTCCATCACAGCCCAGGACAAATATTCTTTATGGCGTTATAAAAACAGTGTCTTTATTAGAACTTCACAGAGCGTTTTGATTCCTCGACTAGTTTTATCGTTTAGAGGGTAATCAGAATTGCTGATGAAATAGTCCCAACTATTTGGAATTGGAATCAACATTTAAAGGTTAGTTCTTCTGTTTTGTTAGTTGTTCTTAATAGTAACGTTTTGACGTAGATCTCTGACTTCATGGTTATTTCACGATCATTATGATCCGAATAAAGTGTTTAAACGATATCCTATGCAAAAAGGTATTAGAAAAATGATTAATCGCAATAACTTTACCCCACCAATCATGTAGTTGATTAAGATGTTCACCAATGGAAGATGCCATGCCCAATAAATACATCAATAGAAAAAAAAAAACAACCAAGTGGGTACAACAGAAAATTCCAAATAAAGCATAATAAAAACGAAAAATGAGAAAAAGTGGGTAAATGCAAGAAATAATTTCATTAACAAGTAACCATATCAGTGCATGAACTTGAAACATAGATTTTAGTGTAAAAGTATTAATATCGAACTAATTCCGTTTCCCTTGGCGAAGAGGAAAATGTAAAATAATAGTAAAGCAGTAGCCTTGCAGTAGCAGCAGCAACTGAATAGCTCTGAGCAAAACGCGAACGTTATCCATATCAAACTACTCACCGCCGTCCCCTAGGGTGACAACGACGGCGTGTTGCTTTGGGTTGTGGGTGTGGCCAGTGTGACCTTGACCGTCGCCCTCCTCACTAGATCCGCCCCGCCCACTGTCACTGGTGCTGCCGCTAGAGTGGCTGGCTGCGTCTTCTGGGCGGTGCTGCTGTAATGGGTGGGACGGGGGGCGGAGTTAGGCTAATAAAGGCTTGGGCTTCACTTTTATCTTGTGCGAACGCAAAAAAGACTTTCTATTTCCAATTCTGTTATTAATAATTTCTTTTATAATGTGTTGTTTTATGTTAAAATTGATCCATGTTACATTAATAATCTATTGTAACCCTTACAAATGTTTTTTTTTAAGTAGTTGTAAAAAAAAGAAACAAAATTACTAGATATTTTTTTCAATGGAAGTCTGTTAGACCACATGGAATTTGTAGATTATACATTTATTTTTTTAAAAGGGCAAGGATCTCTAAGGAAAAAGAGTACTGCTTTGCCTTATATAGATTGCAAAATAAAAAAAATACTCTAAATTGCAAAAGAAAACAGCGATACGTTTGAAGCGATACACATTAGAAGCAAAGCAAAAGCGGCAGAAGGACACGCTCAGAGTTAAAAATGAAGCAAAGTATCACATGCAACAAAGCATAAAAAGCCTATCATCTTTACGTGTCTTTTTTTTTCGAAGAAAACTCGTATTTCAATTACGTATCAAAAGTCAAATTTGAAAAACTTTTAATATGATTTGGAAGTGTGCGATTTAAAACTACTTGTATATCGAAAAAATCATGCCATTTATTTTATCACTGGTTTAATGTTAATCGAGCGTATTTTAAAGCTCGCGGCCACAATGAATACTTATTTCTTGGGTGCAAAATACAGTAGAATATTAATTGTTTAAAAAATTACCAATATCTTGCGTGGTATTCAAAACTTCTTTAGTAAATACTCTGGTCTCAAGACTCGTTTACAGCGCAATACATATTCGTTACTTATTCAATGCGAATAATTATGTCTTGTTGGGGTTAATTTCTTTGCAATTCAAAAGCAAAAAAAAAAAAAAATTAAAACTTGACTTTATACAATGATATTAGGAATTAAAGCTGAAACTGGAGTAAAATGCATACAAAGCAGACCTAGTTGCAACTCATGCGTCAAACATGATATAAGATATACATATATGCTGATTGAGTGTCACTCACCCCCCTGCCGCTGCCTGCCCACGGCCCGCCCCTAGGGGACGTGAAGCCGCCCGTGTGGTAGCCGTGGGACGAGGACGTCGGGGCGACGCCGGGCTGACTCCGCGGGGGCGGAGACGTGGACGTGAGGCGGTCAATGTCCAGGCCCTTGTCCATGTAGTGCACACGCTTCACGTGCCCCTCTGTGGGGGACAGCGTGTTCTGCAGCACGGACGAGTGGTTCGCAGAGCCCTGAGGAGAAATAATAGTCAATGTCAGTAATTGAAGAGTATAGAACACAAACAGGCACCATCTTCACCCTGATTCTATTTTATGTCCTCCTGCCATTTTCTCTCATAACAGTACTACACCTGGTTAACAAACTAACTGAGATTTAAGATGTATTCAGCATTTCAAGAGCTGTTGTAAAAAAAAATTGTTATATGCACATGCGTTATACTGAGTCTACCAGATATTGATGATAGATTGATAATCATTGTTTAGGTTAGTATCCTCGTATGTGCATCTTAAGCAAAGGGTTATCCCCTGAGAAGTATTATGATTTGTTTTCTCTTATCGGTGCTGCGTTTCTGAAAACAATTTTTTCCGACAAACTTTCCATTTAAACTATAGAAATTTTAAATGTTTGCATCTTGTCCTTCGATTTCTACTCGATTCATGCTAAAAAAAAAAAAGCCTGCGAAACAACAACATAAAAAACAACATTGTAAGATTTTAGGCATTCTGTTTTTAATTGAGGCGTCAGTTCCTCATTTCTTTGCTTCCTCTAGTACGATTCCTCTTTAAGAATAAACCATTTTTAGCTGAAGAGGCTCAAAAAGATCAAATGAGAGAGAGGGAGAGAGGGAGGGAGAGAGAGAGTTGGACTGACTAAACAGTACCGTGTTAAATCCCTGATTAGACCATCTGTACATTAAGGATAACAAAAAGACTAAATCAACCCGCAGCCAAGTAGCAAGATCTTTGATAAAAGTAGAGGGCAGTAAAAAAAAAGTGACACCTAAACTTAAAGTTAGAAAACAGTAATGCTTAAAGACAGTGTGCCATAATGATTTTATAGAAAAATGTGAAACCGCAACAAAACACCCAACAATCCTTTACGGATAAAATACATAAAGTATAATCAGGTTTGTAAACATTTCCAAAAAGTATAAATTTTTGAAGTTAAAACCCCCAAAGTTATAACAAAGAGCTGTTCTCATTAGAGCAGTTAGATATACTAACACGCCAGCATCATAAAACAGGTCTGGGTCTGCAGCGGAAGTTTGGCAGCAAACCAATCATGGAAGGCGAGCCAGAGCAAATAAACTAATCCACGCCCGCTAATTCTGTCGCCAAATACTGGCTACAGGAAGCGCGATAATCCTGACAGGATGGGGGTCTGGCCTCTGAGAGACCATTCATGCCAAGGGATTCCTTTTACTTAGAGCCAGACCTTGAAAAGTCCATAGCTAACTATGGGCCGTTACAAATACACGTAGTCGCTGTTATCTGTACTTTTTTAAATAACGCATTGGGAAACGGAAAATGCAAACGTGTACTATTATAGTTTTCTTTAAACAAAAAAAAAAAGCATTAACAAGATTAAATGTGATTGTATATCTGTTTTCACTCACAATTTATTTTATAAACTTTTTGTAAGCACTGATTTATTTGAAAGGGAAAAGCAAAGTAAAAAAAAAAGAAAATCAAATTATTTAGCTCCTTTGAGGCATACGCTCCAATGTTTTAAAACGAATTTTTTTCTTTTGTATAAATATAAAGAAAAGTGCAAACCAACCACTTATCTTCATTGATGCATAATTAACGATATATACATTGGTTGTATATCCGCTCATCTTTGTGCATTGAGTCTATAAAGCAAAGAGTCACGAAAGATGTTTGCAGTGAGAACGGCATCAGCAAACAGGCGCAAACATCATTGAGTGCCATCACGTGATGCGCCAGCGGTATCCCGCAGTACGTGTCCCCCGGCACCGCCTGCCGGCGCTAAGTCCACGACCAACATCCGAGGCGGACAGCTTCTCCCAGAGCTCGACCAGTCTGTTTCCCCTGGCCAGGACAATGTTGGCTGTTTAACCGCTGATCTCAGGGCAAGCCTGCACAAACACAGCCTGTGAGTGAGTGTGGACACAGGGCTCTCCTTGGTGGTCATCCCCGATTTGAACATCCACGCCCGCCATCGTGCTCCAGCTCCAGCAAACTGGCTCCGCCCATGTCTTACCTATTTCCTAATCGATATCTACCTACCTCAATGTTACATGGCAGTATTTCATTAAAATTATTGGGCTTTAATATCAGACGGATTTTTTTGCGCACAAAAACATGATTCAGGGTGGAATGTTTTTATACCTTGAAGAGAGTGAATGAAAAAAAAAATGATAGCCGATGGTGAGTCAGGAATGTCCGTTCCCAGCTTGGATCCAGAGGAAGACAGTTCTTGACTTGACCGCACAGAAAGCTATTACGGGAAGCAAGCAATCGTGTGAACATCTTCAAGCAAGTCGCGTTGACTCTGTAAGCAGATGCTAAATATTTGTTCATGCCGCCTTGATTGACTGCGGTATGTTTTGTATGGTCGCCCCAAATCGCTACTATTGACGGCCATCTTCGCATACCAGTCTAAATCTCCTGGACTGTCTTTTTGTGTGTTGATCTTTTTTCTGTGGCTCGCTCAGCCATCTGACTTCCTGGCGTCACTCGATCTTCTGGCTTTTTTCATGTCTATTTCAATCAGCAACTGAGCATTTTTTTCTTTCTATGCCAACCTTTCATTTCCTTTGGAACTATAAATCTCCGTTAAACTTAACACATTTTTCACCTATTTTAATTTACTACAACCTTGTTATAATGTCCATCTTTCAGGGTTCTGGACAAAACATAAAGTAAAAAAGGGCATGTCTTTAAATTACAAAGCTCTAGAGATAACAACCTTTTTACTAGATAAAGGAAGGGGGTGAGTTGGTTTAACGTCCAACGTCACCACTAAATAGGCTAAAATGTAGATGGGCTCCTAGACTGAGGTTTAACAACTTATATGTGCAACCACACACCAGACAGGGCTGGGATACCATGACGCCTGTCTCAGTTGGTCACATTATATTGACACCGATCTGATCAGTTACAGGGGACGAAATTGGACAAATAAATCAGACGATCGTGCGGTTCAAACCACCGACCCCTATATCTGGAACCCAACGCTCTACCACTTGGGCCACCCCTCCCCTCCGAGAAAAAGGAAAACAACCATCAAAAGTGAACCATCGCCAAAGCAAGCAACACTTTCGGGCTTTTAATGAGCCCTGGGTCCCAAGAGACAATTTCGGCGCCTCTATCAATTATTATCGATACACGACCTGGCCATAAAATAGATACGACCAATCAAATTAATACATCAGGCTGAGATGGCCAGTGTGAGTACGGGTATTCCCATAACGGCCCAGGGTCAGAACGTGGGGAATGCACCAGATAAGCTGCGTATACTGAGGGATGCGACAAGAAAGGGGAGGGTGAAGGGGAGGAACAGTCCAGATAGCAATCTGGCCCAAGATGTGAGTCGCTCCACAAGCCCAGGGTCTGACGGACGAAGAATCAGGGACGACAGTTTGCCGTTAAAACAAAAGGATCCCCAGGGGGCGCATGTCTCCCCTTCTACAGAACGTGTTTGTTCTTCCTTCCTTTTTCTGGGTTTTTTTTCTTTTCAACAAATAAAATTATTTCCACAAAAACACACAAGAAAAACTGGTTTCTTCTTACCTATAAAGAAAAATCTCCTCTGACATATATAATGTTTGTCTCTACATTTCCACTTTAACATTTCTTGTGTTCTATTATTTTCATTTTTCTCTTTGTCTTCCTCTTTCTATCCTTCTATCTTTGTACTTCTGCCTTTCTCTCTCTTCTCTCTCCTCTTTCTCTCTCTCTCTCTCTCTTGTCTCTCTCTCTCTCTCTCTCTCTCTCTCCCTCTCTCCCTCTCTCTTTCTTTTTTTCGTCCATCTCTGTCTGCCTCCCTCCGAATGTCGTCTATCTGCCTTTCTGTCTCTGTTCTGTCTCTCTGTCCCTGTCTGTTTGTCTGCCTGCCTCTCTCTCTCTCGTCTCTCCTCTCCCTCTCTCCCTCCCTCCCTTTTGTTGAAAAGAAAGAAAAACAGAAAAAATAACCTAAGAATAAACATAAAAAACCTTTACAGATGTTACGGAACGATATGAAGCAAGCGAATTTGAGAGCTGTCTTTTTCTTCTCAAGAACTAAAAGCACCAACTCATTAACACCCTTTAAAGGGCGAGTATTCCAATTACAAACAGAGGGAGGTAATTAAACCTGGCGGGCCATGGACGATGGTGTCCCCTGGAAAGCATTAAATATTGATCTCTAGCGTGGAAACAAGAGACTGTACATGGACAGACGAAGGTGTTACACCGTTCCTTTTCTCCCTCTTTCTCTATATCTCTCATTATCTTTCCATATGCCTATTATTATACCCTGAACTCAATATCCTTTCTGGATCCCCTTATCTCTCTCCTTGTCTCACTCTCTCTTTCGCTCTCTCTCCCTCTCTCTCCTCTCTCTCCTCTCTCTCTCTCTCTCTCTCTCTCTCTCTCTCTCTCTCTCTCTCTCTCTCCTCTCTCCTTCTCTCTTTACGTCTCTCTCTCTCTTTCTCTCTCTCTCTCTCTCTCTCTCTCTCTCTCCTCTCTCTCTCCCTCTCTCTCTCTCTCTCTCTCTCTCTCTCTCTCTCTCTCTCTCTTTATCCTCACGCTTTTTAAGAATTTGTTCAGTCTTTAATTACTTTCAAAAGAAACATTTGCTTGCAATGTGAAGCACAAAAGGTTAAAAGATAAAAACTTTCTTTGATACTGTAACTAAACTTTACAAAAAGGCAATCGAAAACATGTTAAATTGAGGTATATCATCCGCACTTGGTCGCTAGTGATCATTTCATTGAGGTTTGAAATGAACTCTCGGTTACGGAACCTAAAACCGCGAAATTAACTGAGCTAAAAACAGTTTTTATTATTCAGCAGTGCATAATTCATTGTCAAGTTTTCGTTCTTTCACCCAAGGGAATTTTATATAGACGCGTGCGTGAACAAAGCCATGTTAATATTTTACTATTTTTCTCTCCAGTGGCCTATAAGCTTTGCTTACCTTGCTTCCTTCTCTTTTATTTGTGGCGATTTACAACAGAAAAACAACTATAACTATGTAAGTAACAATCGCTTTTGTTTGACGTTCGAAATTCTTTTTAAAATCTATTGTAAAATTGTATATGTTGATAGATCTACTGCGTTTTTTTATATAATTTCCTTTCCCCTCTTTCACAAGAGATCTAATGCCTCATATTCCCGCGACAACCTCTTTAAGAGCTGGCCTTCCTAGTTTGGCTCTCGTAAGATAAAGCAATCACGAGCCCTTCGGATCCACTGTGAACACAACTAAAAGTGCCTGGCACTTTGTTTAACAAGTGGTTCACATTCCCCCCCCCCCCCCGTTTTTTTCAGTTTTCAAAAAAAGAGGTTATTATTATAAAACCTTAAAATTAAGTAAAATACTGCCTCACTCTTTTGTCGAACTTGGTCAAAATCAAAATAAATGAAACTTATTTGTATTTCAAAGCTTTGCGTAGTCATTCAACATTATTTTTTTATTTCACTCTTAAGTTTCTTTTTAGTTTTTTTCAATATTTTGTAATAGAGAGAGCATCTGCTTTGAATTGAACATTGTCTGCATTAACATGAAAGAGACACGAGTGTTTATATCTTGGTAGAGAGAATACCTAGATACTTTTCCTTTTGTTAGACTCGCTGATTAACTAAACGTAAGTGAGAAAACTGGTAGGATGTAAGGAGGTCGGTATGAATATTTCATGAACAGGCCCTCTCGGCTGCAGAGTAGGGAAATGACTGACTATTCAGAAGAAACGAAAAGAATGGGAAGAATGGCTTGAGAATGATGCCTGGGGTTATACAGTACATGGCGGACTACTGGTTGCGTAAATTGCAATATTTTGATCCAGATATAGTAATCTTTTTTTTTTTTTTTTTGTATTCTAATGTACAAATGAGGTTCTAGGGGATCTGAAAAAAACATCTAACGACAGTAATAATGGTAGGAGATGCGATAGTTGTGTCGAGTGGTGTAGTAAAAATGGTATTGGTAGAAGCAGTAACTGTTGTGGTAATGGTGATTGCAATTTCTTTTTAGTATAGTTGCATTAGCATTCAAAGAACGACTGTGTGTAGCAGCATTTTGATAACCAAAGAATATTTCATCTACCATTTCATAATAAAAATAATAAAGTCTAAACCAAGCTATAGTCAACGCTCGATCCGGTAAGAAAAATGACATTCTTATTTGATACTCCCGCTGCACCCGGTATCCTTTTCAGTTTTGATTATCAATCTTCCCATTGGAGGAATAGAGGTAAGTCTAAAGGGAAACTTGTTAGACATTTCTTCTAATGTACTACAGTCCAAGAACTAAAATACTGGCTTATGACTGCTAACCTACTTCCCTAATACTAAACTGCCACGAGTAAACAAAATACAGCATTAGTACGGGGTTTCCCGTCTTCAGTTAGTTCTTAATCTGTTACAAAAATATCTCTCTGTAGCGACTAGCTAAGCCGGCCGGTTGCCGTTTCATTGCGTCAACATTGAAGCAGAACTATATTATGTTTAAAACTTAAGTGCGTTGTACAACTATTAGAGTTACCCCCTAAGACATTAATTTGTCCACTAAGAAAGTTTGGTGTAAATTAGCTAGGAAAAACTATTTTTGCAAAGTATTTTTTTTCCTGACGGCACCATGTCTCTATTCCCTAATATTCCCCATGCAATAGGAACGCCTGCCGCAGAAAGCCTTTGTCTCTTGGGTCCAGAATCGTTGGACCGAACAGGCCAGGGAGGGCGGCAGCGGCTAACGGCGCAAGTCGGGCGACTAATCTTATTAGGACACTGGATCCAGGGGCATGGCGCCACTCACCGACTCGGAAATCGCAATGGTAATGAAAGTCTTTAGTCTCAATAGTGCCACTGAGCTGTACGTACAAGTTCACACAAGCAGACAGAATAGGGATAAGCCACTTTCCTGCTCTCTCTCCATATACCCCCAGGGGCCTAATACATGGAGTGCAGTATCGGAAATAGGCTGAACATTAACCGGGAAAGGCAAAGAAGTAAATGTAGTTGGCTCTTGTACAAACATATAGAACGCTGTATTGCAGGAGTCGCTCAGACGGAAGAGTTGACAATAACGCGGTTTGATGTATGTTGGTAGGCTGTGTGAAACATCAGTGCTATAATGGTTTTATACATTCTGATGTAAACATATGTTTCACGGCTTAGCCTGTCAATCTATTTAAACCGGGGGGAGGTTGTAGTTGTTCTCAAAACAAACAGCGGATCAAGGCGAACAAAATGATGTCCTTGATAAAGACAAGTATTACCCATTAACAATTTCTATGCATAAGAAAAATCTTTAAAAACATAACAAACAAACAAAAAAAGAAAATGGGGGAACGGGAAAAGATGAGAGAAAAATAGATAAATAAGAAATAGAGAAAATAAAAACATAAAAGATGAGGGGAGAGAGAGTGAGAGAGAGAGGGGGGGAAACACAAGGGAGAGAGAGAGAGAGAGAGAGAGAGAGAGAGAGGTGATTTTTGGTCATTGCATCGTTCTTTTGAGTTTTCTAAGATAATTCTCTATTTTTTAATCACTTGATGGAAACTCACTATCTTATCTTATACTATATTTTACTTACACTTCCCCTTTTTTGTTTCTATTATTTTCTTACAGTGGGAGCAAAAGGATCAAGCTCGTAAATCTCAAAGTCACTTCAAAAAGAAACTGAACTATGTGACGGGATTTTCCCTTTTGAAAACTTCAACGAAAAAAAAAAAACAAGCTGTCACAAAGAAATATGTTCACTGTTCCAAACACGACAACAATAGGAAATCCTGCTGTGCAGATATATCCTCAGGTAGTTCAAACCATAGCAAACTTCGGATTAAATCTTCTTGCATTCTTTCATCACCAACATTAGAATCATTCTATTTATTAATGTTTCATTTTCATAGATTTAATACACATATTTTGGGCTAATATGACACCTCTTAAGCTTACAATTAGGCTTGTAAAGTTTGTAATTATTTTGTTCTTTAAAGTTTAAATTCCCCAGGATAATAAGCTTTCTGAAAATATACGCGCTTTATTTTTAATACGGCGAAATCTCAAAGACAAAATCCACCTGGGCTTCCTTTATGTGCGAGGCAAAGACAGTGGTGATAATCTTAGCTGTTTCAACAATAGCGTGAACAGGTACATTTTCCCTAGATGTAATTATGCAAAAATAATTCAACGCTAGTTTCTGTGATTTGAAGTCGGTTATATCATTTTTTTAAATAATAAACAGAAATCTAAACAATAATAAAACTTTTTTGGTTTAGGAGCATTATGATCACCATGCAATAATTTTGGGCATTTTGCAAGTAGGTGTGTTGTACAGTAGGAATAGTACCAAACAACGTCATGGAATGCAACAGAACAAGTTGGTTGGTGCCTGTCACTAGCGCCCAGTTAGTCATGTTTGTACCGATACAATCAGCAATGCACACTATCTTGGAGCAAACTATATTAAATCCACTATCCACGTCCATGTCTTTGCTAAATTTACAAAGGGATGTAGACTGCTTTAGTTAAGAAAATGATAAGAGGGACGAGCTCGGGTGTTCGAACAGAAAGCTGAGATCATTCGCTGTCGTGGTTGGAAAAATATACAGAAGTATTCACGTCCAATAGTTAAGTTGAATAAGTATCATAACAAGAGAAAATGAAGAAATGAAAAAAAAAGTTTTAGCCATATTTTTTATTTAAAAAAAAAATACCTTCGATGTTATGAGGTAGAAAGTAAAGATGACAGTTGGAGGCATAGATAAAGGTCTGGAACAAAGATGACTTAAACAAAAATAAAAATAGGGACACGACATAGAGAGGGAGAGGGGGACAAAGAGAGAAAACACGGAGAGAGGAGTTTGTGAGCTCTCACTAACTGGAACGGACAATCAGGGCGTCGTTGTATACGTGGGAAGCATTAGGATCCATGGCAGGGTAATCCCCCTGGCTTATGTCCAGTCTGGGCTAGACAAGATATCCCTCCCGACCCTTGACAACCCACTGACCACAGTTCACTATGTTCAACTCATGACCACCCTGTGTCCAGACACGAAAGCAGCTGAAAAGTCAAAACCAGAAATCTCACGGAAAAACAAAATTAAGTTTAAGTTGAAATAAATTAGGATACATGGATTAGCCAGTGTCTGAGTGGGCGCCGAGACTTTCAATACAAAGGTATTATAGACCAGTGTCACTTTCACTGCTAGATGGACTTCTGGAGAACACGGGGCTTAACTTTTAAATCCTGCAGCCATATCAAGTTTTGTTTCTGCTGTTCTCCTGATAAGCGTGTACTGGTCAAATACAATTCTCTGCTTTACGCCATTTTGAATCAAATCAAGGTGGCTGGCTGTGTGTTAACAGCAAAATAATTCGCATGATTGCAATAGATTACAAGGGGAAAAATAACGTTGCAATTTAGTATGGAGACGATTGCGGTTCAGCCTATAAATAATATTTGTATAGATTTTTTGGTTGTACCAAAAACCTCGGTAAAAGTAGGAAAAGAGAAAAAAGTAGGCCTCCAATAACAAGTAAACTTCGACAGTGGGCAATACTTTTTTCCATAATAATTAAAAAAAAATGTTATATACCTATCTTTACAAAAAGTATGGGATAACAAGAGACATCGGCTTATAAACGATACCATAATGCATTGAAAGGGGTTACACTTAAGCTATGTAAAATTTTACTTCTTGGGGTTTCATTGAAATGTATAATAATAAAGAAAAGGATGGTTTTGACTATGTTACTTATTATAGTTCTGTCAAACCGTTTGAACCACCAGGGGTTTTGACCGTCTCTCACTGTCTACCACTAGCTATGTTCATAGGACTCGGGCTCAGGTGGCAATGATCATTCTCACATCCTCTCGTACCAGAAGGGTAATTTTACGCTGCTACTGGTTTACTGGTGTGGAGGCCCCATTAGCCGGACGTACAGAATAAGAAGTCTGGGGCTCGTATCGATAATAGTTTTGTTAATGATGATGAAGAGGGTGTTAAATGTTATAGCATGGAAAGTGAAAAGAAAGTGTTAAACAAAGGCAAGGTGGAAGAAAGAAAAGCAAAGTGTCAGTTGAAGAAAAAAATAATCTAATAATAATAACACTAATAATAATACTCTGAAATTGAGTATACGATCTCACTAATAATAATAGTGTGAAATTGAGTATACGATCATTATAATTACACACGATAAAAGATGAATGCTGTCCTCAACTAAAAACAAAAATAAAAGTAAATTGAATGACTCAATAGATAATAAAGGGAAATACACCAGGCATCCATTAAGAGACACTGGTTTTTACTGGATTGATCAAAACTAATGAAAACACAAATGCGAAAAAAAAGAGCGAGAATAAAACTGAAGGAGGAGAAAAGGAAAAAGAGAGAGAAAGAGAGAGAGAGAAAGAGAGAGAGAGAGAGAGAGAGAGAAAAGAGAGAGAGAGAGAAAGAAAAGAGAGAGAGAGAGAGAGAGAGAGAGAGAGAGAGAGAGAGAGAGAGAGAGAGAGAGAGAGGGGGGGGCTGAGAGATAAAAGAGAGAGAGAGAGAGAGAGAGAGAGAGAGAGGGTTGGAGGAGACAAACATGGGCAGAGCCAGAATTATGTGAAAATGTGAAAATCGGGCTTTGAATGCTCAAGAAACGCATAAAGAAAAGAGGCGAAGATCTAAAAAAGCTATTTTTCTCTCTCAAAGCACATTAAGGGTTGTAGATGACCAAGAGAGCGACATTATTGTCACAAAACCCTTCTTCTCCCCAAGAAAATAAGCCGCTGGAGTGTGGGCTTGACTGTGAGGGGAGGACAGGTCTGGTGGTCACGGGGCGGAAGTAGCCAGTGGGAAAATCGATGACCGCTGAGTATTACTTTGGCGTCGCTAACGACCGGGTTTTGTCGGCACGTCCAAGGTTGCATTGGTAACACGACAGAGACTACAGATTTTCTCGAAACGCTGTGTATGTGAGTGTATGTGGGGTCAAAAATCATATGAACAGACTTAACGGGCTTACGAATGAGTTTGTGTGTGGGGTTGATGGAGGAGAGGAAGCGGTCAAATGAGGAAAAGGGAGCGTGATAGATGGGTGGAAGTGTAGAATTTCTGTAATTTGAGGCTTTCTATTAATTTTCCCTTTTTACTCGTATTATTTTGATGCCCGGTGTAGAAATTGAAGCTGAAATGAAATAAACGCGGTTTGATTTGGCTTGATAGTTATGGTGATGATTAACAAAAATAAAGGCACAGTCATGAATAGGATGAAGAGTGCGAAATATCCATGTCATTGTATAGAAATCTAGTGCAATGCTACAAATACCCTGCAGCTAAAAAACAACAACAACCAAATAGCAGCAAAATGACCTGTAATCAACGGACAATCACTGGTAGTTATGTCCCTTATAAAACCTATTTGCAGCGTAATTGATCAAGATAAGAACTAAGCATGAAAATTCACGATGAAGAATGTGAAAATCATGGTTGACATATCATTATAATTCAACCCCAGAACCTGCATACTTTTCCCCAAGCGATCACACGAATTAGCTGTGTGCTTTAAAAACGAACAATCGGCCTAAAATTTAAGTAATGATTGCATATAACAAAATGGGTATTTAACGTTCCTTGATTTGCATAGAGGATGTGAGAATGGTCGTTGCCCAGGCGAGTCCCAAACGGAGCAAACATAACAACAAGCAGAGGCAAAGCGTGAGCTATACCTACAGGCCACACGCGCCTCTGTTTGTTTGCAAATTGAAAGAACAATGATGTCAGGAAGGGCAAATATTCAAGCAGTCCTGCCATCCTCAACTCCAGTGAGAGGCGCATAGGCGTTTTGTTTGAGGACTTCGGAAACGCGACTGGACTAATTCTTTTCATTCTCTTGACACTTCTTTTTCTAATGGCGTTTCTTTTGTAGATGCCATGTCTTGTTTGTCGGTCATTTGATTAACTTTCCATGTGTCTTTGACTGTGTTTTACTCTCTAAATATGTCTACCTCTCGAGGATTGTCTGTCTGTCTGTCTCTCTCTCTCTGTCTGTCTGTCTGTCTCTCTCTCTCTCTCTCTCTCTCTCTCTCTCTCTCTCTCTCTGTCTGTCTGTCTGTCTGTCTGTCTGTCTGTCTGTCTGTCTGTCTGTCTGTCTCTCTCTCTCTCTCTCTCTCTCTCTCTCTCTCTCTCTCTCTCTCTCTGTTCCTAGCGCTTTTCATTATCAGCGCATAAAGTCTATCGCTCAACCAAACTTGCCCAGTCTGGATCCTTTTGATACAAACTTATCAGGTCTGCTACACTAGGTCTGTGAAGTCCGCCACCTTTGATAAAGGACGTGGAGGTGTAAATTTAACTTTAAGGGCTTAATAAATAGCTAAGGCTTTGTTGGGAGTCGAGCGCTATCGATACCAGGTCGGCCTGGATCACCACCCTGTCCAGGTGCGTCTAGCTAAGCGACACAAACTACACAGATTTGATGCCCTATCAAAACTTTAGTTGGAGAAGTAAACTGTTTCAAAACCTTATAACAGATTTAAACAAAGTCTCAATTACATTGGTACATTAATGTATATTACTATGATTCCTATGTGATTAACTTTTTCGTTCTGGTTTCGTTTTTTTTCTCTTTTTGAGCCATTTTAATATGCGTCTTTAGTCTCTATTTCGAGCTCTCAACTGTCAGAACAAAGACGCGCACAAAAAAGAGGAAAGCAATGGGGAAAAGAAACTACCCAGCAGAAGAAAAATATCAAACAAGTCATCATTCTTTCTTCGAAACTTTCTTTTTCCTATGCCTTTGTGCTATGTGCATTCACCCTTCTCATATGCTGGTTTCTGAGGAGGTCGTATATCATATGGGACCATGGGACCACAAGCCAGCCTGACATGATATTGGTCCAGGGAGCATCTAATCTCGCCTGGCCGGGGTATATAATGACCACAAGAGCTTTGCCGCCAGCAGCAGTCACTCCGTGGGCTCGTGGAGCTACTATCTCGGGACAAATGAAAACACTCTTTGATTCGTGAATGGGCGTCATCTTTTCCAATCAGCAGTTATCTCTCTCCCCGGACCCATTGAAAGTCTCCCCGACCTGTCCACGCGCTGTTTGCACAGCCCGGGTTTAAGTTCTAACTAATTGGTGCGCATACCCTTGTTGCAGGGTTTTTCGATATTGGAGTAAAAGAGGTTTTTCTTTAGAGAAACCCACGCTAAGGTGGAGATAACGGGGAGGAAGAAAACGGTAGATAACAGTGCATAAAAGAGACAAAGGTGTAAATATAAAGAAAGTGAGACCAATGACAAGAAAGCGGGAGCTGAAAAGATAGAGAGAGAGAGAGTGAGAAAGAAAGAGTAGAGGGAAATAATATAATAGTATGCATTCATGAGGGTAAACATAATTACGCGGGTAAAAAGTTAAAAAGATATTTAGGTTCTCAAAATAGATAATTTTACTAGTAATACAAGCGCATCGTTTTATAAATATTTTATAATGATCACTGCATATAAAGGTGTGATGTAAACTGTATTATTTGTACTAACATGATACTGCTCGGTACAGTCATCAGTCTAAAATCGAAAAGGTTTTGCTATATTTTAATACACTAACTTTTTTTTTCGTAAACGGCTACAGAGGATGAGCAACCTAGTGGCTTGAGTCTTCATAAATTTCAGATCGTCTGTTGTTTATTCAGTTTATGTGACACTATTTCAGTACCAACAACGTGGGGGAGTGGTCAAACATGAAAATAAGTTTCTAAAAAGCCCCAATGATTTTAAGTGAATAATCAGCATGATGTTCCACTATTCACATCGTCGGAGATAGGCAGAAGTAGTGAAGTATTTTACCAAGTTTTAAGGACAAAAAGTGTCACTGACTTTCTATGTTTGCTTTAGCAGTGACAGCCTTTAGGCAATCCCCTTGGCAGCCAAAGCGCTTACTTTGCTATCTTACTTTGCTATCTTCCATGAGGCAACAGCTTTTTTTAATTGAATGCTACTATTGACAAAGTGGTGAAAAGAGAGATGACTGACAAAAGGCTTATCGTAATAAGTTTCTAAACGATGTGCGTACAAAGGCCCTGCAAAGTGACTTTCAATTATGTATTTAAACTATATTTTTACGCTGCTCGGCTGGTATTATCTTGACCGAAGGGCCTACTTTTAGAATTTGTGAGGAGAAGTTCGTTGCTTAGAAACAGATCGAAAAGTTCAAGAGTTTAGTAGCCTTAAGGAAAGCTATGTTAAATCGTAGTGGAAGAGCCAATATTAAAAAAAAAACATTTTTAAATTGTATGAAACTGACGCGGGCTTAAAGTTTTACTTACAGCAGAGGATTTCTTCTCAGGCGACAGAATTCCAGTGGAGGATGACGAATTGTTTTTGAATGTGGAAAAAGATGAAGCTGACTTTGTGCTGAGCGACTGCGAAGCGTCCAATGGACTCGTGTCATCCTCAACCCCAAAACTTAAGTCTTGCTTCACTTTCCTTCTTAATTTGTCGAGCTCGGTTTCAAAGTTTTTATCACTGTCTCGCCCTGTGCTACAGTGCACTGGGGATTCGGGGATACCCGGAGATGTGGCTGCCTGCTTGTAGCCCAGCCCACTGCCGTTGATGTTAATGGTGGTTGTTGACGGTGGGCCGCCAGGGGGCGAAGATGATGGAGACATGTGTTGGCGCCTCTGCTGCTTATAGATGTTTTCCTCTTCCATTTTGGCACTGCTGTGTTGTTTGCGCTCGCGGTCGATGCGGCGAATGATGCAAATAGTGACGAGCACGGCAAGGGCTAATACTGCTGTAATGCACACAAGGGCGATGACTATAGCGATATTGGCGTTCGAGTTGTCCTCTTCGTTCATAAACCCGAGCGTACCGTTTGCAGAGGTGACCTCTACGTGAAGGTCACGGCGCGTCTCCAGGAAGCTGACACCACCATCCCTGGCGACGACCACCAGGGTGTGCACACCGATATCCCGGGAGTCCATGCGGCGAGCCACCATCAGCTCCCCGGTCACCGCGTGGAGGAAGAACAGCTTCGTGTCGTCACCGTTAGCAATAGAGAACGTGACGGTTGCGTTCTCCCCAGAGTCCTCGTCTTCCCATGCCATGGTCATGATGATGCTCCCGGCAGGCCGAGCGAAAGAAAGCACGACTGTACTGTTGTCATGGCCGACAGCTCCGGGGAATTTGAAGCTGGGAGGGTGGTCGTTGTCATCCGTTACCAACACTGAGACTTGCGCTTCGGCTCTGAAGCTGGGCTCATCGTCATCCACTACCTCAACGTCTAGCAGGTAAGACGCTCTTTCCTCTCTGTCCAGGAGTGCACGCGTGTACAGGACACCAGACACCCGGTCTAATGCAAACAGGTGAGGAAATTTGAAGTTGTCTTTGATTGCGTAGCGCAGGTTATTTTTGGTGTTAAGGCCTGTGTCGGGATCCTGTGCTCGAACAGTACCAACAATCGAGTTCTGGGGCCTATTTTCCATAATTCGCATCTCCATGACAGGCAATGGGAAAAAAGGCGGGTTGTCGTTGATATCATCAACAGCAACGGTTACCAAGACTGAGGCCGATAGGGACGGCGAGCCTCCGTCGCGAGCCTGAACCGTCAGCTTGTAGATGGCCTTCGCTTCGCGGTCTAGCTCCTCTATGGCCTTGATCACGCCAGACAACGGGTTGATAGAGAAGCGACCTTGTGGGTTGTTTATCAGACCGTATGTAACATTGCCGTTGGCTCCATCATCGGGATCTTTAGCCTGTATCTGCGCAACAAATTCACCGACATGGTTTCCCTCTGCAATGTGGGCCCCGTATTCTGGGCGCTCAAATACCGGTGCATTGTCATTGACATCCAGAACCTGTAAAGTAAAAGTTGTCGAGTTACTTAGTGGAGGTGTGCCGCTGTCACTGCACGTTACGTTCACAAGTTCAGTCCTGGCGCGCTCGTAGTCAAGTCTTTCCTTTAAAATAACTTTAAAAACGGTACCGGCTTCAGGGAATTTTTGAAGATCAAAATGGTTATTGTTCACTACAGAGCAAGAAATGACAGAGTTGGCATCGCTGTCCTTGTCGGAAGGTGAGAGATGTGCGATATAACTTCCCACTTTCATATTCTCTGGAACCGTCGTCTGGGGAAGCGTAACTTGAATCTGGGGTGCATTGTCGTTGATGTCTAGAACTGAGATTTCAACAGAAGTAGCGGAACTCTTAGCCGGAGTGCCACCATCGGTGGCCAAGATATAAAAAGCAAAGCGCGGATCTTTTTCATAGTCGAGAATCTTTACCAGGTAAATGTCTCCAGTGGTTGAGTTTATGCCAAAATATTCAGTGACCTTTACAGGAGTTGGCGTACTGAAAGAATAGAAGATCTTCCCGTTTTGTTCCGCGTCAGCATCTGAAGCTCTCAGTGAGAGAACCGTGAAACCAAGAGGTGAATCCTCAGGAACTTCAGCAGAGAAGCTGGGACTGTCAAACGTAGGACGGTTATCATTAGCATCCAAGACGTTAATGGTTATATTAACAGAGCCAGTGCGGGGGGTAATGCCTCCATCGATCGCCACAATAGCCAAGTTGTAGGATGACGTCTTTTCGCGATCCAATTTCTGTTTAATTATTATTCCTAGATCGGAGGATGATGAAATAAGTGAAGGGTCTTGGCCAACAGCATCTTGCAGCTCAAAGAGATCTCCACCTCCCAAAAGGCGGTACTCCTTGACTGTGTTGTTAGGGCTTTCATCGCTGTCCGAGGCTGCGCTTGTGTGCAGCACCTCACCAACTCCAACAGACTCTGGGATGTCTAAGATTGTCACATTGGACGGAAATCGTGGCGGGTTGTCGTTGATGTCCTGGATGTTGACCTTCACCTTGATGATACGCAGCAAGTCCAACACGCCGTCATTGGTGATGAACACGCTGGAGTCGAAGGTGATGGAGCAGGTCTGTCCTGGCTGCAGGGAGCCCGGCGGGCACTCAGCCTCTCGGTCTATGACCTGCGCCGTGCGTAAGTTGGAGCTTTTATTGTCGATGACGAATTTATTGAGCTTGTCTGGTATCCGGTATTCTAGCTTCTCGTATTCTTCTTGCGAGTAATCGTTGTAGATTTTGGCATCTCGAGCTATGTTTCCTATGAATGCACCAGATTCTCTTTCCTCTAGTAATTTATACGTCAAATCTTGCGCGGAGGCCAAACCTATGTAGTTCAACAAGAAAACTGATACGACGCCAATGAGAAACAACCGGGAATAAGAAGGTCTACATGACGAACGTCTTGATCTATGTTTCTGAGGCTCGAAGATCCGTCCTGTCGAGGTCGAGTTTTCGAATCTTTCATCCTCAGAATGTGAAACAACTGTGGCCATTTTTTATGATGAGAGTGACTGTCTTGGTCACCTGTGTGGTGAAAAAGAAAGGTAAAAATTAGTATAACACGTTTCACACAATATCGCTGTTTTCTTTTCTACACTACTGCACATTTGAGGGACGATAAAGCAAAATGCTCAACTTTTTTTCCATTTACAGAGAATGGCTCATTGTGACGCTCAAGAAGCAAGAGTGAAATATTATGGTAATATAATTACTAAAAATTGGGTAGAGACAGAAACTCCACTTAGGTGACATTTTTAGATTTGGTCTTACTTGACATAGGGCTCGTCGATTTCTTGGGCTTTTTTTGTCTTTAACACAAAGCTAATTGCTCTATCGTTGTTGGATAAAAAATTTTAAAGGCCTTTATAATTAAAAGTTATATCTGAAGTATATAGCTTGATAATAATATAAATGTTATGTCAACAATAACAAAAAAGTGCAGAGCGAGAGCTTCTTACAATTTAATGACAGTAAATTGTTTATATAATTCATAGTTATTAAAAACTGAGGTGACTGATATTTCTGTTCTATCAACCAAGACAATCTGCTCACTAATTGCCGTGTTTAAAAAAAAAAAGAGATCTAGATCCAGAACGCAGGTGGTTACTGCCATAGTGCGTGGACGTAGCGCTCTAAACTGCGATCATGGGTTGCGATTTCGATTCTCAAATCGGCGAAGTAAAGCTCATCAAACATTCGCAATGCTAAGATATAGGTCTAATGGGTCTCGATTAGAAAATTCAGCTGGATAGTACATGCCTAAAACATGATATCAAAGTGAATTTGCATCGATTAATTATTTCCTCAATACAATTATTGGAAAAAAAATAGTAACGCCGAAATTACAGTAATATTAACAGACAGAATAGTAAATACATTGCGACACGATCATATTTGACTTTAAACAGCTTTAGCGAAATATGAAAAATATAAAGAAATGATAGATGCATAATTAAAATAATTTATATATTTATACATGTACCTTTCAAATTGATACTTTGGATAATTTTCACGCATATGATATATTTTGAAAGGAAAATCCACTTGCTCTCAATTTAATATAAGGATTCCAATAGTAATGTATGTATCACATTCTGTTTCACCAAAAGAACTTCACAAGTAGCAGTTTGAGAACAGTTTGAAAAATCTATCAACGTTATTTTGTTGTATGACTCAAGCTCACGACAGAAAGCACACTTCCCTCATTATGGTTACTGTAAATAATCATAGTGTGTAATGTGTAAGAGAAGTTTCTTTATGTATACACTCACAAATTTTGCAAGTTCAAGACTTTTAGACTTATGTAAATTTTAAACTCCCTTCATTTTTAAGTACCGCTGTTGTAATAAAACTAACAGTGTTAACGCAATATTAATAGCCTCAAAGACTCTCATTATTATGAATTTAATAATTTTAATTTCATTATTATTATTATTATTATTATTATTATTAGAAGAGGGGGGGAGGGGGGTTGTCATCAGATTTTTTTTTACAAGAACTTAGCTCGTACTCGTTGAAGTACAAATGACAAAATAACATAATTATTTTCTCCTACTTACGTCAATTTAATGGCGATTCCTCGCACGCACGGGCTTGGCTAGACCGTAAAATGATGCAGCCATGCGGTTTCTCTAACTTTCCCCGAAACACACGTACTGGCTTTTCGTTTGTTGAATATAATCCTTTTTTATTTTTACCCCCATCTCGTAATCATTACAATCTAATTAAGTTTTGAACAGCGCGCTAGTTTGTTGTTGTTGTTTTCTTCTTCTATTGTTTTTGTTTATAATATTTAATTTATACGATTTTGTGTAAAACCCACTGCAAAACCCTCTTTTCCCCTCACTCTCTCTGTCTCTCTCCCTAGTCCCTGTCCACTCCTCCCTCCCTCTATAAATCTTTAATCGTACTCACACTTTCTCTCACTCATTCTCACTCTGTCTCTCACTGTTCATCCTTTCCCTTCTCACTCTTCTTTCGTCTCTCTCTCTCTCTCTCTCTCTCTCTCTCTTTCTCTCTCTCTTCCCCTCTCTCTCTTCCTTTCTCTATCTTTTTTTTCCTCGCTCTTTTGATCTATGTACATGGACCTCTTTTTTCCCCTAAAAACGCAAAAAGAAATAGGGCAGTTTTTAAACTACTGAACAATTTTCGGCTTTAAACTTTAGCTCATAACACATGCAAAAATTGCTCGAGCGGACCAGAAGTACTTTTTAGATAACGACAAACAATCGGATTATCCAAGTCTTACTACGAACATAGCAGATGCATTCGCCATTCTTATTGTACAAATATGGTAATTATTAACGTTGCTATCAAATTAAAGAATACCTGTATTTCTGTCTCTAGTTGCATGTTCTGCTAGTTAGTTTCTATACAGTTTTTTTTTCTGACTGACAGAACAGGTCTAATCAGCTGAGTTAAAAAAAAAATGAACAAATGAATCCCTGAATGTGTGGATCGCGGACCCCTTGGTGTCTGAAGCCCGCTCTATCGTTGAGCTCTCCAGCGACCGCCGGTATGTGGTTAACAGGTTGTTTTGTTCTTTTTCTCTTCTCAAATTTGTATTTCAAAGTTTAGATAAGCACACTTTAATTGCGCTAACAGTGCTGGTACTTTTTCTTTGACAATGTTCTTTACATCCAAAAAATAACGGTACTAGAGAATGTAGACATCTACATTAATTTAGAGTAAAAGTAGAATATTAATTACATGTGTTACTCTGAAGGTCCACAAATTATCTTTCTTATTTGAAACTAGCGAAATTGTAATTAGCTGATTTTGAACAATATGAACGAAAAATATAGTGATTATTTCGTCTGAGGAAAAATGTTTCCCGTAAACGTGCACTACTCTCTACCCCTATTTCTCTCTCTCCCCCTCTCCCTGTCTGCCTCTCTCTCTCTCTCTTTCTCTCTCTCTCTTTCTCTCTCTCTCTATCTCTCTCTCTCTCTCTCTCTCTCTCTCTCT
>RQTK01000567.1:51465-110710 GCA_003991915.1 Elysia chlorotica | reverse complement strand
TAGTAGTAGTAGTAGTAGTAGTAGTAGTAGTAGTAGTAGTAGTAGTAGTAGTAGTAGTAGTAGTAGTAGTAGTAGTAGTAGTAGTAGTAGTAGTAGTAGTTGTTGTTGTTGTTGTTGTTATAGCAGTTCTTGTAGTACTAGTAGTATTGTTTTTGATGTTGTTGCTGTTGTTGTTATTATTTTTTTTTCATTATTATTTTGTTTCCATTTTTAATTCATAAATTTCATCTTCGTGTCTCTCTTTATCTTTAGTCTGAATTTTTACATTAATTGTTGTTCTTCGCATGCTCATTATCTCATTTTTATATAAAAAAAAATGTTTTTAAATACTATGATAGATTTATAACTAGAATGTATTTTTATGACCATTATTACTGAGAGTTTACAATTATAGACTTATATTAATATAAAAATATAGATTTATCTGCTTATTTGCCCTATTGCTCACGTTATGCAACAAGAGTTGACATAAAGTGTTGTGTAGCAAGGATGGTCCCCTCATTACATGTACAGTACTAATACTATTTTTTAATCTTAGTTTCATAATGTAAAAACACGTATCAATACTCACCAGTTGTTAAAGTATGTAATATCCAAACGTATCATACATTATCCACAGATATTTTCTATTGCAATATACAATCCAAATAAGTGTTTATTCAGGAACAACATTGTGAGAAAACCAATTCTTGTACACAAGAAAGTCAGAAATAAATATTGTAAATAAAAAAGCAATTATGTAAAAAAAAAAACCATTGATGAGTGGGGTTATAAACTGGTAATTTAAATTTAAGGATGATACTAAGTCTGTTTAAATCGAATATCGTCCACTGCTCACTTTTAGAGTCTGGTGTAAGGCATAATATTGTCTAATAAAGCACTATGATGTCACGCGTTTATCCAAGATAGACTACAATAATTAAAACTTCTCATGTGTCCAGTCCTGTAGTGTATCTAGAATCCAGATCTATTTATTTCGATAAATAGTTTTGATGGTTTAAAAGTCAATGTGAGAAAAGCCTGACCAGTAACTCTCGGTGAGGAAATGAAACACATGTGATGCTGTGGTAAAAGCATGGACTGTCACTGTCAGGGTAGAGAGAGCGCGCACTAAAATACCGGCACACTGAACGGATCCAGCGGAAACTCATGTAGTGATACTCTGTAGTTTGTCAGTGACTCGAGCCAAGACGAGAGAGCCACGCAAGGCCAGCGCGAGTCGCCGCGGTAGCTGGTCTACTGGGAAAACGTATCGCCGACTGGGCGGCTGTTGGCAGATCAGCTCTACAGACGGAGCGGGTGTTCAATCCCCGCGTTCCTTTTCCCTCTTTCACAGCACTGCAGCTGAGAGGGGATCCAATAAAACAGCCGGTTGACTCAGTAAAATATAGAATGATGGTACCTAGCAGTTTCGATCAGGACTGATGGTCAAGGGGACGTTATTAGGACTGGTCCAAATCCGCCTCCCTTCCCTCCTTGTGCATTACTGGTTTTAATCCGTAGCGTGAGAGTTTGGGCCTGAGTGGACCCTCCCTCCACCACAGTCTCCCCTCCCCCCTCATACTTTACAGTCATTTCTAGCGCTATAGGCCTACGGAAGGCCAGCCGAGCGTGAAGGTGGCGCGTGGGGTTTATGGCGTACCTGTGGTCTGACTCTTTTTTATCACTGATCCCCCTCCGCCAACTGCGTTGTATGTACATGTACATGTGGTCCAGTGATATTCGATAAGCTTTTTAAGGCTCTTTCAATCTCATGTGACATATTTTGCGTACAGGTTTGAATATTTGACTAATCCCTTCGATTTTCTCATCCTTTCCCCTTATTGATAGGAAGAGATGGTGATATCATCTTACTTTCCACAGCCACGTTTAGCATATATCAGTGTTATTGGATATTTTGTTTATAGTCCCCAAAATTACATGATGGTTAATAAGAAAGTTATTTTATTTTAAAAAATATAACGCGCCTCTGTATGCATGGATCATGATTGCTATAAGTATGACGAAAACAATATTTCAACATGCTAAATAATAGGAGCACGAACTTTTATCAATATTGATGATTTACTCATAACCACGTCGTAATTAACAGTTAAAAAGTTGGAACAAAAAGCGCTTTTACATTTAGAGCGCTGATAAGGAATTTTAAAACAAATTTCTTTACACTTTCAGCAAACAGCAACTTGTTTTAGTTTTGTCCATGTTATAATCACCAATCGTTTCGCAAATAAAGTTCATTTTTTGTGGAATGAGATACAGGGAGAGAGAGAGAGAGAGAGAGAGAGAGAGAGAGAGAGAGAGAGAGATAGGGATAAATATATTATCTAGATACCCACAGCCGTTATTAAAAACGTAATGTTTGGCACACGAAATAGTTTTCATTTTGATTGAACGAAACTCAATGAAAAACAGGAGGTTTTTACATTGAAAGATTCTTGTTATTTACCTTTGCTCCTTGTGTTACACATAACTTCATTTGACTCAGTAGTATAAATCCCTTTTTCTACTTTATTTTGGTATTTTAGCGTAAAAATGATCAGATCTTATTTAGCAATGCTGTTTGACAATTTGCCCTAGTTGAGTAGGTTTTTTTTTTCTTCAAAAGAATATAAAAAGGTCAGTCACTTTGGTAAAGTTTCCCCATACCATTAGCGATAGTTTAAAATTTGAATAGCCTACAATGTAATTTCATTGCAATACTTATTAATATGAAAAACTCGATATGTGTGATCAGAAAAATGATATGCTTTACTCTCTTAACAACCTGCTTGTTTTAGTTTAAATCTCGCCGCTGATATTAAATTCAGGATAGAATGTCTTTTTAATCAGTTTTCCAACATTCGTTTTAGGCATTAAGATTTATGTCTATCGATTTAGCTGTTATAAATGAAGCGAGTCGACACGTTTTAATTTGATGCTCCAAATGGAGCCACTGTAATTATCATGGACATGTCTTCATTGAGATTAATGTACATTTCGTCTCCTCGCCCTGCTGCTCATCCCAAGCACCTTGTCCTTCACGTAAGGTATCTAGAATATCTTTTTTCCCCTCCCTGCCCCCTTCTCTTTTTCAACGCCTAACATTTCACCCCCCCCTCCCATTCCTGTCAGTGCCTAAACCGCCCTCACTCCCCCTACCCTCTCTCTTGGTGCCTTACATTGTACTCCTCCCCCTTCCTTCAATGCCTTAACCTTGTACCTTTCCCCTCCCTCTCCCCCTGCGCGTATGCCTTGGGTTAGCCTTGTGTGCCGGCTGCACCAAGCCTGAACGAACCGGGCCCCCGACAAGGCTGTAAACAAGGTCAAGCTTGCGTGAGGAACTGGGGCCTTGCTCACTCACCTACCCAGCGGGGTGTCAGAGCAGCGCTCACCTCCACGCCGGCCCGCACGCTGATTGGGTCATTGTGACGAGGCCACGCCCTCCTCGCTCACTGGCTGATCGATAAACAAGATTTCATGGGGTTATAATGCTGGGGGCGCTAGGGGTACAGGAAATAGGAAAGATGGGGGAGGGGGTGGGAGGAGAATCAAATAATGAGATCGTTGAGAAACATAACATATTTTAATAACCTCGATAAAAATACTCTTCTTGTTTCAAGAGCTTCAGTAACTGAAGATTGAAGTCAAAGTACAACCGAGGGACATAACGGGAGTTGTGATAAATAGCAAGTCCTCTAGAATTCATTTTTAAACATTTGAAGAATTCTTGCATATACTAACTAAGGATTTCGGCTCAATCTTTCATGCTCAAACGGAGAAGAAAACAAATCATTTCCAAGATTCAAACTCTGTAGTACACGTACTGCAAAAATGTAATGACTCTTTTTATTTTTGTAGTTATTCTCGAGAGATGCATGGGAACTAATAATATGACTCATTAATCCCGAGCAGTCATGTAGATCCTGTACATAATATTGGATTTGGATAAGACCAAGACTAGATCTACGTGCGATAATCACTCGATACTGAAATTCGGCTGAAGTTACTATTGGTTTTGTACTACTTTTGCTTCGTCATGCCTTTATCAGAAAAAAAGTGCTGGAATATTTTGTTGAGGGTAAGGCACTTAGAGAAAAAGAAAAAGGGAGAAAATAGGGTGATGGAGAGATACAGAGAGGGAGAGAGAGAGAGAGAGAGAGGGAGAGAGAGAGAGAGAGAGAGAGAGAAGAGAGAGAAGGAGAGGAGAAGGAGAGAGAGAGAGAGGGGGAGAGAGAGAGAGAGAGAGAGAATGAGAGAGAAGGGGATGGAGAATGTTGATATTTACAAGGATATGTCAAGCATGACATTGTGGATGTCACTCAATTTTCAGAGTTCTTTTTAAACCTGATAAAACTATTTAAAATACTCTTTTAACGTAGTCTACCTTTGAATTGTTTCAGGCCTTTAGAAATTGTTATTTCTTATATGGTTTGTATTTCCATTGGTGTTTTATTTTCTTATTAATTTTGTGTATGCCAAGTCCTTGTCACAAAAGAAAAAAAGAGACAAGCTATACACTCCTTTGTTTTCCCATATAATTCCAATGACATAATTCGTGAGTCAACAAACCATTTTTTCCGTACTGACATTTCTGTTCTATCTGTTGGTTAAGAGAATGACAAATTTGGTTCCCAGCTTTCCAAACACACGAAGTCGTCACGGGTACCTGGATTCCTACCAGATCTGCCAACTTAAAACATTTTCTTAATGGATTTTATGACTTTCTTATACTTTTTGTGTACATCTTGGTGGCTTGTTGGGTTGGCAGCCCTGCAGTATAAACCAGGAGTGTCGCAGGTCTGGTGCCTGAAACCGCTGGCCAGTCTAGACCCAGTGCTGTCCGTCTAAATCCACTCAAGTCAAACCCAGCAAGTCGATGCAGCGGCGGCTGGCCGTGGTTAAGAAAGGGTTGACACGAGTTTGTTGTTCCCTGATTCCTATCAGCATGTTTGGTCAGGCCGTCAGGCTTAGCTCCGATGGTCTACCCCTTGTCAACATGTAACTTACTGTTTTCCTTTGTTTGCTGACGGAAGCTGTAAAGACACTGTGTAAGGAGATTAGATATGCAGAGGTCTGTAGTTCTCAAATTCATGATAATTATACTCATTCGGTACATGCAGCAAGGCTGGGGACGAGTTTGCGTGGTTGGTAAAACAAAGCAGCTTCAAGTCAGAGGTTCTCTTTCGATTCCACAATCACGTCGCCTTGTTTAATACTGGTTGCATGGGGATCTCGGAGACGTGAAGATCCAAATACTGAAATTGTTTAATTTCGAATTGCAGCATCTTATTTAATTAAAAGTAAAGAAAATAATAGTTATCTAGCTAGACGGATAAAAACTATAAAAATAATTAGATGTAAGCCCAATGTAAGTTGGTAAGTAGATAGATAAGTAGATAGACAGATAGATAGATAGATAGATAGATAGATAGATAGATAGAGAGAGAGAGAGAGAGAGAGAGAGAGAGAGAGAGAGAGAGAGAGAGAGAGAGACGATTACTTTGTCTGAACAGATACATTAATTGTTGAAGCGCTCTGGAGTCTGTGCAATAAGCTTTGCAGGCTCTGGGAACTCTTTTATATACATTGTACCCCACCAGCTTTGAACACACGTTATTCTTCTAAATAATTTGCTTAACACGAACAAAGGTTTATAATCATCCTCTTATATTCATGTTTCAAAATCGTCTTTTTACTGCCCCACTTACTAAATAAATGAAAATAGAAATCAGTTTGGAATACAATCATGTTCTTGCCTTTTTTTCTTCATATGATTTGTTGTATGGATTTATATTTACCGAAACCCAAAACTCATTGGACTAGAATGGTTGCGAACAAAAGTTTAACTAAGCATAAGGGGTAACACTTTGAAATAATCAAGAATGGTTGAATTGCACAGTATTTGAAAATTTAAAAAAATCTTACTTCAAATCAAATTTTTTTAAATGTTTATATACAATTTCCGGAGAAACCCAGAGTAGGTGACCGCCGTAAAGTTCCAGAATGTCCAGTGTCAAAGCGTTTCCTTAACGAGATAATCCTGCACTGTCGGATTAGTGTCGTACTGACTTCTACTCGACACGTTATTTAACCAGAGACCCACACTGAGTATTGAGTAACGACAGCTGTAGATGTAGCAGCGGTTCTTTATTGTTTAATGGTTCCTACGTCTCTTTCTCTAATAGCCTTAAGCAGGGAGTGGCGACTGGTGTGACATGTGCCTGTTGTGGATTACATGACGTTATCAGTAAACAATGTTGCCATTGATCTTTGGTTTTATGTTTGTGTCGCTTTTTTGGCCATAGAACTATACAATATGTTATAGTTTATGTATTTATGTTCCTTTTCAATCTTCGCCATGTAACATTCCGTAGGGAATTTCCGAGACGTAAAAAAATAGAAGTGTTCCTTTCTTACGGCCACGTTACTGTTTGTTTTATAGATTTGAAATGGCTCTGAAGCTTGTTTTTCTCTCAACTCGTTTATATTGGCATTGATTGGTTTTTCAAAACAGCTCAAATGGTTCTGCTCTTTGTACAAGTCTGTGGTCCTGAAATGAATATTTTAAATTATTTACATGTGAAATATTTCAGTCGCAAAGGACCTACAAAAGGGAGAAGAATAATTATCATTTTTGGAGAATAGTTACAAAATTCTTTTTTTTTTTTTTGAATTTGTATAAGTACCAAAGTTCCATCCCTTTTCCTCACCAAACTGTGCTTTAAAATAGTTTTGATATCACTCGAGAATTGTAATTATTATTGAACCGAAATTTTTGTACCCCTTACCCCCTCTCTCTCTCTCTCTCTCTCTCTCTCTCTCTCTCTCTCTTCTCTCTCTCTCTCTCTCTCTCTCTCTCTCTCTCTCTCTCTCTCTCTCTCTCTCTCTCTCTCTCTCTCTCTCTCTCTCTCTCTCTCTCTCTCTCTCTCTCTCTCTCTCTCTCTTTCTTCTCTTTTTCTCTCACACACACTCTCTATCTCTTTCTTTTTCTATCTGTCTCTCTATATAACTATCTATCAATCTCCAGCTAGATTACTCTCACTCTTTCTTACAGCTCTCTTTTGCACGCTCTTATTAAATTTTAACCCTTCTCTATCCATGTATCATTTTCTCTATTGTTTTCTTTCTTTCTCATTCTTTTCACCCATTCACCGCCTGAACATCGGCCTCCAAACGAACAACACTTCTTGGAAGCAATCAATCAGAGAGAATCACACACAGACTTAGGAAACAATTTACTCCATTCCGTTTAATGAACTTCCTCACAAACTCCATAAATCAAAAAACCAGACACCATCCCTAAGGATTTGGACCCCTTCAGATCCAAGAATCAAATTTCTCGCTGTGTTAGCGACGCGTCCGGGCGAGCAGCTTTGATGGTAGCTGGATGGACCAGAGCTCCCTTGGACACCATTACCCCGCCTGACCCTGCTCTAATTTACGCAGTGGCCGGACAGGCCTGGGCTAATCAAAGCCTCGATGACCGCACGATCGGACTCACCCCTTGGATGTCCGAGCCCTGCTCCATTCGCGTGATTGATTCCTCGGCCATCTGTGAGCGTCCATGTGGAGCGGGCCCAGAATGATGTAGAGTCCAGACTGACCAGCGCATATGACCAGGATTCCAGTAAACTATCAGTCTCGCTTTTTTTTAAATCTGACGCCGGACATGGAATGGCTTCTTCCAGTTCAGGCGCCGCATAAGCAAGGCTATATAAAAGACGGTGCTCTTGGTTTAAAGGGTAAAGAGAAGCTAGAGAGGCGCGTAAGGAACAGCACAGTCATCTTTGTTCGGAGAAGGCGAAGGTGTCTCTTAGTTTTCACGCCTCCCAAGTCTTAAGGAAAAAAAAACCCATGCATGGCCAGGGGACACGCGGCATAAGAGCGAGACACCTGGGATATCTGGAAATTGCCCAGTGACAGTATTGTTAACATTAGTTTTTATACAACTAAAACAAAAGAGTTATTTTGAAGACTTCAGTCTTAGTCGGCTGATCACATACTGACTTAATGTCCAACCAGAAGCGGCAAAGCCCATTTTGCCTGCTTGGGGTCTCAAACCGGGCACGACACCTCTCCGTTTGTACAAAAACACTCTACCACTTATGCCAGGCCGCCCCCTTTGAACTTAATAAAAAAAATATGACGCCCTTCTTCCGCACTCCCTTTTCTGCGCATCTCTCTCTCTCTCTCTCTCTCTCTCTCCCCCCCCCTCCACACTCTCTCTCTCTCCCTTCTTCTCTCTCTCTCTCTCTTCTCTCTCTCTCTCTCTCCTCAACCCCCCCCACACACACCACACCCCCCTCACACACAACTCTCTCTCCCTCTATCCTTTTCTCTACTTCTCTATCGGCAACCATAAGCTCCTCAAAAAGTACTTAGTTCTCTGAGTTACCCGGTGCAGTAACAACACTCAACAAAGTCCTGTTTAAGAGAGGGGGGCCCAGGGCCGGTCCTCGGTGACTGTCCCGGGTGTTGTGCTAAGGTTTCAGGGCTCGGCCTGGAGGAACCATGTTGGTTCAGGCATGGAGCTTAGTGCGGCCAGGTAGGGCCCTAGCGGCCACAGGGATTAGATTGATGAGGCCCATTATAATTATTATTATTCACCTGGACCAGAGGATTTAATACAGCTCCCTCAAGGCGCTGCTTTAGATCCTCATGCTTTTGCCCGGCACCAATCCTTTCCTGATTCTTTGCTTCTCATTTCTTGCCCTTCATCTTTTGCTTACTCTGTTCTCACTCTCTTTTCTCGGCGTTTGTGCGTTTTGTGTTCTTTATCCTTGGTTCCATTGTGTGTGTGTGTGTGTGTGTGTGTGTGTGTGTTTTTGTTTTGTTTTTTATTTACTTTAGCTTTAGGTGTCGTTATTTTCGTGTTTGTTTGATCCGTTCTTCCTTTTCTTAATTTCTTGTTCTTGTTTATCTTTTCTTTCTTTTCTCGGCGTTTGTGCGCGCGCGCGTTGTGTGTGTGTGTTCTTTATCCTTGGTTCGATTGTGTTTTTTTTTAAAATTTACTTCAGCTTTAGGTGTCGTTCTTGTTTATCTTTATGTCCCTGTGCTTGTTCTTTTTCTTGCTCTTGTTTTTGTACTTTTTCTTCTTCGTCTTTTTTCTCTTCCTTTTTTTAAAATTTTTAATAACCTTCTCTACATCGTTTTTTTTATTTTGTTCGACTTTTTCTTCTAGTTGTATAATTTCGCAACTCTATCTGCATTTTTTTCTTGTTTTTCCCTTGTACCACAACGCTTGATTCTAGCTCCCCACAGAGATCGATTTTTACAAACTAAGACGGCAAAAGCCAGATTAATGTATAACTCAAAAGGATCAGTTTCTGCCTCTAGGCGATATTTTCTATTTTAGCAAGTGTCACCTTTCACGGGCAATGCTTTAACATCAAAGATTACTGTGAAGTCATTAGGACGTATTCACTGCAGAGAACTTTGATGGATAGCTGTCCGCCGGTAATTAGCTTATCGATTTTTTCAATGCAACTTGATATAATTTTTCTATGCACTTTTTAAAGTTGAGATTAAATTCAACATCGTCTTTATGGCTTTAATATTTTCAAACTTCAATCCTGTCATATTTATGTAGTTAATGATTTCACAGTACAGATAAGGAAACAAAATAACACTGGTCTCAACACAATGTTTCATTAGATATTCGCGCTACACTCTGCTGCAATAACAACTACATGTACCAACATTTTTCTACGAACCACCCTCTAGACGAAATCTGTCTAGCGATAATAATAATCCATCTAGGTTGTCAAAATGAAAACACAAAAATTGTCAAACACTGAGCGAAGAGCTTGTAAAAAGCGTCTTTAACCTTCACGATTTAAAGATTTTAATCTTGTATTATAACTAAACAAGAAGTAATATGTTGTACAATTTACTTCTTGCTGTTCTAAGCTCGTTCACCTCAAAGCGACCCTAGTCTATCTCATCAAAAGCATTTTTTTTTAATTTGCCCCCTCCTTTCTCGCTGCTCTTCCTTGCATTGAGTTCACCAACATGCCAATTTATCCAGTATTTCATGCAGAAAAAAGTACCCTGTCTTGGCTGGTACCGTACCCTAATATTGTAATCCTCTTAATCTTATTGTATCCCATTTTGCAGCTGATTTCTCTCGCTTTTGTTCCCCTTTTCAGATTAAAAACAAAGGAAAATCCCCAAGAAGTAACGGTAGACTGATTACCTCTGAGCTCTGAGTCTAAAGGAGCCGTTGACATGTTCTGTGACGGGCGAGGCTTTGGTCTAAGTCAAGAGCACATTAGTTAGTCTCAGGCTAAGTAAGCGAACGAGGAAAGAGGGGATTTTTTAGAGGTTCGCACCTCTTTGTTCTTGCGCTAATCCTGTGTCCCAAACAAGTACATGCACAATGTCGCGTTAAGCGAATG
Organism: Elysia chlorotica; assembly: GCA_003991915.1. Taxonomy (NCBI): domain Eukaryota; kingdom Metazoa; phylum Mollusca; class Gastropoda; family Plakobranchidae; genus Elysia; species Elysia chlorotica. The sequence continues at coordinate 100,334 of RQTK01000567.1, read as the reverse complement.
GGTCTATATATGTTCGCATGTAGCTAGGTGTTGATCGCCTGAAATTGTTCTTTTAGTTGAGGTGAATATCTTGCGTAAACGATGAAATGGATATAATATTTTGCTTTCAAATGTTCATTTCTTTTTATTAACAGAGAGAAGTACAAAGATAAAGAGTAAAACAGTTACAGTTATTATGGCATATTATTGCTAAAATAAAAAGGTAAATCAGAAAAAAAAGTTATTATGAATATGATACGAGTCATCGAGAAAATCAATAACATAAGATAGCATCATCAATAGCTCTTCCATTAGTGATCTGGATTTTCGATATAGAGATCCAAGATTCGATTCTAAGCTGACGTGTCCGTCTCCATTATTCCTCTGAAAACCAAGGGGTCCAATAACTCTTCGGACACTACATTTGTTTAGTCACACGGCAACCATTGGCATTTTGATTCTGTTGCTCATAAGGAGTGACTGTTGTCAGCTGACTATAAGCACGTTGGAACAAATCTTTGACAGGGCTAAAGATAACACCGACAGGAGTCCGAAATGAATCATGTTGCATGTATCCATACCCCTACCACCTCACACGCACCACATGTCCTACGAGATGCCAATTCCTTTGCTCATAACTAACTAATCTCTTTGTGTCCTCATAAGTTTGATATTAATTTTTGTAATTGCTTTTAATTATTTTATAAGGATAAATGGAAGAACCTATTAGAAAAGAATATTTTTTGTAAAGTTGATATGCAAATTAACAATATCGAGAAAGTATTACCACATGTCAGGTATTCGGTAAATTCTGTTAAGCTGAAGTACATAATATTTTGCTGAAAGGGGAGTTTTGATAATCTCAAATTAATGTATACTATATAAAAATGAGAAAACGTGAAATAACGTGAGAAATAGAGAGACTATAAAGCTGAAATCAAGCAAAAATTAGAATGAGAAAAAGAGAGAGAGACAGGCAGACAGACAGACAGACAGTAATAGAGAGGTTTTACAGTCAGAACTAACAGGAGATAAAAAAGAGGGATAGAGAGTGACAAACAATAAACGCAAGATAGAGAGAGGGACATAAACAGAGAGAATGGCAGAGAGAGAGAGAGAGAGAGAGAGAGAGAGAGAGAGAGAGAGAGGGGGGGGGGGGGGGGGGGGGGGAAGACAGATTGGTAAGTAGATCTACATTATCTCTCTGAGAACGAGACGGTTATATGAAATAAATCAAGACCTAAGGCCTGTGATAAAAAAAGGAGATTTGCAAAAGAATATTTTTTACGAAAGCAGAAACTGTTTGAGATGCACATAGCATAGCGGTTAAACAAGCCTAGTAGATGCACATAGGATAGCGGTTAAACAAGCCTAGATATGAAAAAATATGACAACCATACATCAGGGTGGTAATTCCTGAGCACACCAAGGGATGAAGAGCCACGGTGCAAAGCGCAGGTGACATCTGAGGCTTTGGCTCTGCAGGTAAGAGCAACAGAGCTGTCAACTCGAGCTACACCTGGATATGTCGTAAGGTACGATCAAAGGCTCGCAAGCATAACTGCCCTTTTGTACTTGTTGCACCTTCCACGAATTATGTACAATCTTCTTTGCACCTTGGCGTATAAAAACAGTCTAGACTTCCTCGTAATATAATGTTCATAGTGGCTTAGCATCTTTCCGAGAAGTCTGCGGTTTTCCCATGGATTTTCTTTACAAAAGGGACAGTTCTTAAGTTGATTAACCGTATCTTCTATTGAAAAAGAAACAGTTGAAAACGCATCAAGATTTCCGCCTCTAGCACATTTATTTATTAAGCAAACATTAATTTAATAAAGTCCAAACCTAATACAGTAATAATATGATTTTATTAGCCTGTCCGTTTACAGCGTTATAGTCTCTCTCTTTCTCACTACCTCTTCCTCCCTTTCTGCCTCTGTGCCTATCTTTCTCTCTATGTATCTGTTTGTCTCTCTTTTTGTCTCTCTATGTATCTGTTTCTCTCTTTGTCCCTCTCTTCCTCTCTACAGCCTTATTGCACACACACTCACAGTCTTGTTCTCTTTTCATCTATTCTCTATCCCTTGTATCTCTAATTGTCTCTCGTTGGTTGAATGTTCTCTATGATTTTTTAACCAAAGCTTTTGAAGAGGCATCAATAGCTATAAATAACCGCCTTTATTGAAGATATGAGAGAGTGAGAAGGAGAACGGCTATATTATAGAGAAAATAGAATGAAAGGTGAGAATATGAGAGACAGAGAGAGTGTGGGGCAAAAGGACAAAAGAACAGTTAGTCAAAGAAAGAGAGAGAGAGAGAGAGAGAGAGAGAGAGAGAGAGAGAGAGAGAAAAGTGCAATGTGGCAAGTTACTAAGTCTCTTGGATAGACAAATCGCGAGGAGGAAAAACAATAAAAAAATAACCTACGGCCAAATTGACCTAGGCGCAAGGCCTATAAGGCGAACCATGAATTAATAAAACAAGTCAGTTTGAAGTGCTCGCCAGCGCTCTCACTTGCAACCTAATGCTGAAACAACACAATTTGCCATCGTTTATCTTGGATTCTGCCTCGAACACTGGGTGAAACGCAAGACCCGCGGGCTTCGGTAACGCACTTCTAGGGCTATGGGTTCCCATGGACCTGGTCAAGGGAGAGGTTTTGGTGCTCCTAGTCCTCCTACCCCCGATTTCTCCTCCTGGCTGTTGAATTGTTTTCTCAGCTTTCGATAATGATGCAACGGGCTATTGACCAATACTTTAATGCCTGGAAGGTGGGAGGGGAGGAAGGGGGACTTAGGTGGGCTCTGTTTGACTCCTCTTCTGACTCTATGGATGCTGGGCATTATACGACTTCAGCCTCGCTCTGCATGGTTTTGTCGCTTTCTCTATGTGTCGCTCTCTCCCTCCCTCTCTTTCTGTGTATTATGTGTGTGTGTTTGTAGGTAGCTCTCTCCTTTCTTTTTCCCTCTCTGTCTTGCTGTCTCCTTAGTCGCTCTCTATTTCCTTAATTCTTTATCTCTCTTTTTCTTTCTCCTTCCCTCTTTCTATCTCCTTCCCGTCTTTCCCTGTCTCTCTTTTTCTCTCTCTTTGGTTTTCAGGTTCTCAACTCCAGCTCTATAATGTTGTATATCTCTTATATTATTCTTACGCTGTCTATGAGGATCTCTTCTATTTTGTTTAACCACCAATCCTTTAGTCTTTATTAGATGTTCGTATAAGATGTGATACTATCGGGTAGTCAACGGCACCCGACTTTCTCAGAATTCACTCAAAAACAAATTTTTCAACGATTTGTATTTAAAAAAAATGGTGTTTAATATGTAAAACTATGTGCGGGTTTTATACCAGTGAAATGTATTTATTTTTGTCGATGTTTCTTCGAAGAATATTTTAGAAGCTATTATATTCTTGATTAAGTTTGTAAAGTTTAAAGCTATTGTCTTTGCGTTTGTCAATATAATTCAATTTCTCATACTAATTGATAACTATCATAATCCAAAATAAAAAATAATCACAGTGACTGGAAAACTCTTTGAATTAATTAGTACCTGCAAGAGGTGGGGTGAAATTGTAGAAAGAAAAAAAAGTGACAAAAAATTCTGACGAATAAATATAGATGTAACTCATCTTGTGATAAATATAGGCGTTTCATTTAAACCAGATTTGTTTAGCTAATCTTTCAAATCAACTTTAAAAAATCGTATAACCTGTTAGCTGATAAAAGTATGTAGTTTTAAACGGTATTCATAACCAAAGGGACATCCCTTTTCTTTCGGAGGCCGGCTTTTAACATATCTGAGTGAAACTAACACGATAGGCATCAGTTGCTAAGAGTGTGACAATAACATTTAGGAGGTCGCAGCTTCGTTTCCCAGCCTGCTATCCAGTCATTAAAAAAAGTCAAAGTAAATTACCACTGACTTGACAACTTATTTGCGACTTAAGAGAAAGCAATCAACTTAATATCAGTTTTAACTGTTTTTCGTTTTCTGTATCATAGACAAAAAATGTCCTTGGATACTGGTTCAGTCGAAGACCTTCTTTTTGTTCTTTCCGTGTGTGTTTCTCTCGTGTTTTACTTCATACCGCCCTACTTTTTTAATTACATAACACGTCTTTCTCATCCCCTCTCAAATACTCTCTCTCTCGCTTTCTCTCTCTCTCTCTCTCTCTCTCTCTCTCTCTCTCTCTCTTTCTGCTTGTCTGTCTTTCTCCATCCCCCATTCCTTTCTCTAAATTAGTAAATGTTTCGCAGTAATCATTACCTTGAATAACTGGATAAAGAGCAGAATTTGACCAGAGGGTGGAAAGTGATTACGTTTTGCTCTAGATTAAAGAGCCCAAGCGACTTGCCCTAGAGACTCATTAAATCGGAGAAAGAAAATAGCTTCGTTTTTTTCTCTACTTCTATCCCCTCAAAAAGTCTCATCAATGCTGGTAGAGGGCCGAAATGTTATTTCAATTCCTGCGTCTTTGAAGAGGGGAATCAATTCTTCTATAGCCGTTTGTACTCATTTTGTTTTGGAATAGGAAGAACTCTTTGATTTGCCTCAGGGGGCGCTGAAGTTAGCTTTTCGTGGATCCTCTCAGATAGTTTGGTACCGTAATCTAATACAGCGTTGTTGAAAAAGTATGAATTAGCCAATGATCTCACAAGAATAGCTCTGAGGTATGGACTTTCAAGTGGCCTAAAAACATGGCAGATGAGATTTTGTTACTTTGTAAAACAGTGAATCACGAAATAATTTTTTAAAGGGAGAAGATAATGTTAAAATGTGAAAGGAGTGAGGAAGAAAGAAAAAGAGAAAGAGAAGAGACAGACAGACAGACAGACAGACAGACAGACAGACAAAGACAGACAGACACAGACAGACAGACAGACAGACAGACAGACAGACAGACAGACAGACAGACAGAGACACAGAGATACAGAACGAGAAAAATACAAGAGAGCGGTAGATATGGACTTGATGATGAAAGTGACCGTCGTGACTAAATGCCTGATGAAAAAACAATCTATTACATTGCATTGTATTAATCATAGAGAAAACAAATCAAGGCTACAACTTCAAGATTTATTCTTTTTCACATGTGTAAAAAAATCTCACAGCATGGACAGAGTTGCTTAGGGGATACTTCAACTCTTGTCTCTGCAGCCATATATAGATAGATTATGTTTGTCTTTTCTATTTAACATCCTCTTTTTTTGCCTTCTTTATCTTTCAGATGAAACAAACAGCGATTACGAGTTGCAGATTGGTCGTGTTCCCAAGGGACCAAGGCAATTTTCAAACCACACGAGGATATTGCCACAAAAATAAAGAGAAAAAATGGACATAATAATTATGATATTGGAAACCTTAAGACCACACATAGCTACTTTTGGCCAACGTTGGATTAGTCTTGTAATCTAGGCATTGTACGAGGACAATCGTTTTATCACTAACTATTTTCTAGTTTTATGTGTTAGTGGCTAAATGTTAGAAACATTCTTTGTGTCATGAACTATTAAACACGATAACAATCGATATTATAATATTGCTTTATATAGGCCACTGTCTGTCTTTAGGAAAATGCGATTGTCTTGAAATTTGCTTGGATTAATACTGCATTCTCATAGCAATAAAAAATTAATGTTTATTAAACGCTGATATACATATTCTTGGGGAGTCTCACATTGGCACAAATAATTATTTTAGGCAGGCAAACTTGATTTTTTTTACTTAGTTGTAAAGATTACTGTTATTGTTCCTTGTTGACATACATTTCACGTCGTTTTACTCGTTTGATGCAATCAATGGTTTATTCTTCACCAAGACCAAGGTTCTTTTTAAGAAGTATTGAATGATATAATTACATTACAGTATTAAATTATACTATGGTATATTATCATTTCTTGCTCTAAAATAGCGTCATATTAGCGTTAATTAGACTAATATTATTAAACAAAGACCTTATTCCGCCCCATCCTTATGATAAAACATTTGAATAATAATAAATATGACCTTTGCTCTTTTTGAATTGTTAGAGTCATGAGCAGTATTCTCAAACATAAGCTTTGCCCTATCAAGATGAGAATATGCATCGAAGTCAGCGTATCATCGTTTCCCCGTGGTGAACATGGCATTATCTATCATACTAGGTTTGCATCAAGCTTGAGAGACAAGGATGTTAACAAGAACATGGCCTGTTTGGTATCACTGGCCTGGGGCCAGGTCCAGTGGAGGATGCTCTGCCGGAAAGTCGCCCGCCATCATTAGTGGGAACAGGCGACTGGTTGGTCTCTTTGGCCTCTTTACGTGGACCTAAATCCTTGTAAGGTCGTTGTAATTTGTGGCTGTACTTTTCTTTCTCTTCTTTTTTTTCTTGGAGAGGGGGGTGGGGGGCTCAAGAAATCAGTAACAGCTACTGAGATCTAACGATCTGGTAAGGGGAAGAGTATAAAACCCAGCACGGATTTTCAAACATGAAAGGAAGGAAATCGAAATTAAGGAAATTAAGGCTAACTTTGTTATGTTCATTAGAAAACGTGGCCTCTTTCAAAACCCTGTAGCAGATTTCAATCAACTCGAGAGAAACAGTTTTAACATCAAATTGGGTTTTTTGACTTTGTTGCTAAAAGCAGGCTTGGCGTTGGGATTAAGCCAATCACGGGTAAATGAGGCAGTCGGGGTCCGCTCGTGTGGTGAGATGCTTCACGCCTGACAGAGCAACGGCCTCGCTGTCCCCACAATGCCCCAAGGGCCGCCCAATTTGTTACAACTTGTGAATGGACTCTACTAGAGCAGCTTGGTAGGAGACCGGATTTCGCCCTCAATAGGAACATGAGTCAAAAGCCTTGGATCTTTTCCGTCTTCGCTAGTTAAGGCCCTTTCTACCTGCACTGATTGTAGGAACTTGGCTTTCTTTGTCGGAGCCCAGACTCTCTCAACCACAGCGACAGGTTAGGATCCACCCTTTCCTAGAAATCCACCAGCTTTTGCATTGTCTTCAAACAAGACAAGAGGACAGTGTTAACTCAAGCCTGAACAATTAGCACTCTGCTACCACACGGCGGAATCTACGAGCGAGCCAAAAACTTTGATGTGTGCCCATCATTAAACTTCACTTTCCACAGGAGGGAGTGAAAACCCGCAAAGTTTTGACTTCACTGTTAAATGGTACTTAAAGTGGCTTTCAAGGGTAGAACGACAACTCAAACCTTGTATCTTTTGTATTTTTAGACACCGACAGGCGATCATCGTCGTCTACACAAAGGCGACAAGAACCATTTATTGTTGGATATTAAAGTGAGGTACTTTCTAAATGGTAAAAAAGATATCCTTGTATCAAAACTGTCCCTCAAGATGTCATATTTTCTAAAAGAGCTCGACGTTTCGACTTTAAAATTGTGGCTGTATTGTCCATAGACTGGGACCCAGCGATGTGTGTCTCTATTAACCATCAATTTTTTATAAAATTGCAGAAGTCTCAATGCCTAAAAAACCGCCAAGAATTATAATGGAGACTCGACATTTAGCGTCAATCACAAACATCAAAGTTAACATCGCCCGCCTAAAAGGTTTGTCTCCAAATAGAGATGGACATCAGAACAATTTTAGTTCGCTCTCAAGGCCATTTCGACAGACTAGTGATCTTTTTCTATATAATTGAAATAAAGACAATTATTTTTATATAAAATGCAAATAAAAAATACATGTACTGTAAAATAGAATAAATCTAGATCAATTAATGTTTTAGCACTTCTGTTTTTATTCCATTTACAAAGCGTATTTTCTAAAAATAGGTATGCAAAAAGTATAATCATGTGGGTTTTTTTTAATATAAACACTTGGTTTCAGTTTTATTAAAGGTACTTTACAAGAGTTTTGAGATGCAAACTGAACTGATCTGTGATAACTCATTGCACTTTACTATTTCATCACGCAAAGAATAATAATATATTGTCAGTTTTTAATCATTTGATATTATTCGCGTTTGTTATTACATGTCTATTTGTGTTTGTTATTATTTGAACCCCTCCCCCAATCCCCAACCACGCACACACACACACACACATACCACAACTATCCTGAAAAATCTTAGTCTTTTAGATTCGGTTTATTCTGTTTTAATCCACATTTTCATGTATTTCCCGATGTACGTTAATGTGTTTACTATGTAGTGTAACATGATTACTAAAATGTCCTAATGTGGTGCGGCCTATTTGTAAATCTGTTGGTTTTTTTAAAGCTTTTATTTTCCTTTCCTATTTTTTTTTCTTTCCAAACTCTGTTAGAAAGAATGCAGAGTTTTCAAACTACCAGACCTCACAATTTAATATTGTAGGCTTCATATTTTCCATGAAAACAAGCTTGACAAGGCGAAGAAAGGCATGAGCAGGGTTGGGGCCCTAACCAGAGCGCTGTGCGGGTGTGTTTGTGTGGGTTTGATTGTGTGTACGTATGATCTTTGACAGAAAGCCCAGGGAGGTCAGTCAAGTAGGAGGGGCACCGGGAGATGTAAGCAAACAATTCCCTGTCAACAAAATTATGGTTCTGAATAAAACGAGCTGAATAATAATATTTCTCTAGCTCTCTCCGTTTCCTTCTCACAGCCGCGAGCCCGCGGCCCGTTCTTTTCTTCTCCCTGATTCAGGACAGAGAACAGGCTCTTTCACTTCCCCTGTATTCCGTATTGTTAAACATCCTCATGTGTATTACCCTCTCGTGCTTTGCTTCCATCTGTGCCTCGATTGTAGTCTTATTTTTATTTCTCCCCGTCTCTCACTTTCTCTCTCTTTCTCTCTTTCTCTTTCTCTTTATCTCTCTCTATCTCTCTTTCTCCCTTTGTCGATCTCTCTCTCTCTGTCGATCTCCCTCTCTCTCTCTCTATCTCTCTCTCTCTCTCTCTCTCTCTCTCTCTCTCTCTCTCTCTCCCTCTCTTTCTCCCCTACCCCCTCTCTCTATCACTGCCGCTGTATGCAATTTTCTCTTACTTTAACGCTCCTTCCTCGTAATTATCTGTACTTTATTATCCCTTCTGCATATTTCGATAAATCTCCCTTTCTTTGTGTATCTATATCTCTTCCCTCTTCTGTCTCAATTAATTTCTCCTTCTGAATATCTGCCGGTTAACTAGTTTGCGTTTAAAGCTTTCCTCCCTCTCTATCGAATCTTCGCAGTAACCTCTCAGTCTTTGCAAAGACCCCTCTTAGCACACACTTTCCATTCTTCGTTATATTATTCTTAGGGTAGCACCGCCTCTGGTATGAATGCGGTGTCCTACGAACAAAACGGCATCCAAACAGCGCAAGTGCCTTGCAAAAATACGCTTATGCTAATCACACTTCTATGCTGTTTCACCAGACAGCCCCTCAACCTAACAGTGTATTTCACAGACGAATGTAGAATCTATATTGATCCAGTAATGTTTGAACCGGTTCTCAAAATACTTGCCCGTTGTATCTTTGAATGTAAGAGAAGCTTGAAGAATTAAAAGCGTCCATATCTATTGGTTAAGACCAAAGATTATGAGTTAAAGAGTCTTGGTCTGGGTTCACTTAAAACTATCAAGTAAGGGACACACACAAAAGTAAAGTAAAAACCGGCACAGAACCTTCAGTGGTTTTAATAGTTCGATAGCGTGGACTTCTCATGGACTTCACTGGATGGTGTGGAACGAACTAGCATAGCGGGAGAGCAGGGGGCTTAAAAAAAAAGTTCGGGTCCACGTTTGGGTCGGTGTCAGGATTGGCATCTTCGCTCCGTTGTTTGACAGTACGTAAAAAAACTGAACACTTAGGGCCTTAGGAGCCGCTGTTGCGAAGGTAACTCATTCGGTGAGCGCTCTATACTGAGAGCAGTACGTTCGCGGTTCCAATCTCTACCGGCACTCTGCTTTTTGTAAAGAATTCATAAAGAAACCAGAGAGAAGTGAACCTGGTCATATATCATTTATATTGGGATCCATCAACGTAAAATATCCCCTAAAGACAGCTAGATACATGTACATTAAAAGAGGAGGCGCAAAGTGCTCGTGGCGTTTAATTTTTCGCATCCTTGGATTTTTAACATGTCTACACGATAGAAATTGCTATCTAGATATAAAGAACAAGCTGGAAAAGAGTAACTGCAGCTGTTGGATCCAGCCTGCTCGCGGCCCGGTGTCTATTTAGCTTGTATTTGCATGACACCTCAAACACCTCTTTAAAAAAACGCCATAGGTTTGCACAAGATAAGGACCCGTATCTATTTCTGTGTTTACTGTATTGAAAAAACCTACACGAAGATTAAGACCTCTAAGCCTCTACCCCACACTTTATATTTGTTTAGGAGAGTACCTGTCAGAAATGTCGCTGCCTTGATACCCCATCTGTCTTGCATACTGTCGACTGTATAAATCGGGCACTGCTGTTCAAATTTCTCATATTCCCGGAGCATTATACATTATTACATCTGAATTGTGTTGTTTCTTAATACCAACAACCATGCTTTCTTGCTGACGGGTCCTAAGACAAACGTCTGACAGTTTTACGTGCTATCACAATGAGGCAAAGTCGCAGATACCAGGACTCATGTCCTAGCTGATCACAATATTCTGACACTGTATTAACAGTAGAAAGAAAACCAGACTGATCAATATTCGAACCCAAATTTGCTATCTGACAGCACTTAAATTTGTCAGACGTTAGTCTTGGGACCCATCAAGATCATAGACTTGCTGCTGAAGCGGGGCGTTAAGAAATTCATGTTAAATTTACAGAAGAATGTTATTTCAAACTACGTAGTAATCTTTTCCCCAGCTTTCCCATAACTATTCTTTAATATAATATCATGCAAAGTTTTAGGATACATGGGGGGGCGTGGTGGCCCTGGGGTAGAACATCAGTATCAACTTTAGAAGAAATAATAGTTCATTTTATAACATAATGCAGTCAAGTACTTGAACGTATCCTTTAAGCTTTGAGAAACCTATGACTTTCGACATGTTTGCAAAACTCACTGTTATATGAATGAAACTGAAAGCTTGCGTTGAATGTACATGTTATGGAAATTGAATTTAGAAAATCGGATATTTTTTAGATGTCGTTAGCGCGAGGATAAAGGCCAGCGTCTGATGCAGAATGAAAAGGCGCTTAATGATGAGGTGAATTACTCTTCAGGGAAGAATGCGTTTTGATTGATAGAGCATGGGGCAGTGGGGTGGGGAGGGATACAGACAAACAGACAGGGAGAAAAAATATAGCCAGCTAGACAGCTACTGACTCCACTCAGACAGACAGACTGATAGACAATGATACAAAGTGGCAAACAGACACTGAGACAGACTGATAAAATAATACTAAATCCAAAGCAGGAAAGTAATATAGGTACAATATGTAAAAAAAAATATTTTAGAGCAAGAAGAAAAAAAAATTATTATTGCCTCTAGCCAGACTAAGCGTATAACCTTTACAAATTAAAAACATTTTTGTCCCTTGTTAACTAAAAATTAATGTGTCAATGTTGTTCTATTTAAATGGTAATTATGTGGGAGCATTGATAATGTACTTTTATTCGATAGATGAGACGTAAAGTAAGCATAACTGTGATATAAAAATATTCTCTGTTCGACACAAAACACTAATCAAAAAAGGTTGAATATGAATTATTGGAACACTTATGACAATATTCATTATTGAATACTATTGCTATGGAATACAAAGAAATAAAGAAAATGCGTTTAATATTCTCGCGAAACTGTCGGTTCTTAGAAGGAGGTATACGAGAACGAGTCTTATGATTTGAAAAATCATGTTGCTTTTGTTGTTTTGTTGTTGTTGATGATGTTCTTTCTGTTGTTAATGTTTTGTAGTCGTTGCTGTTGTTTTTGTCAATGTTTTTTTTTAATGATTATTATTATTATTATTATTATTATTATTATTATTATTATTATTATTATTATTACTATTATTGTTATTATCATTATCGTTATTATTTTTGATATTTCATTAATTTCGCCTTCCTTTTTTAACATTCTGGTAATGAAACCACATCAAAGGACACGTGGATAAAAAGATTACTGGTCCTATCTGGATCCTGTTTCCGAAATATTTTTACTCACACATGCATTGTTTTCCTAAAAATATTTTTTTTGGTCCCGCAAGATGATCACGGCCTAGTTTGCTATTAGTATTACATGTAACAACGCCTTGGATGGCCCTTTGTTAAACAAGTCGATAGCATTGCCGAGAGCAGCTTGCGGCTGTGAGCCCCAGTGATTTGTGCCTGGACTACATCTCTAATCACGCCAGCGTGAAAACATGAACCAGGCCGTGATGGAACCAGATCAAACAGACCTGCTCTGCTATCTTTAACTAACGGGTCGGTGTGATACCTGGGGCCGCGCTGCCCCACTTTGAAGATGAGATCATACATGCCTGGTGTTGAATCACAGCTCACAGCCGCGAGCAATGAACTAAACCTGATCATTATTAACTTTTTTTTTCACTGCGTTAATTGACGTGCAATGAAATTGCATGGGTAACTCTATACTTTCCCGCTCCTTTCTTTTACCGGCTCCTTCGGCATTATCTCTGTATAGTCTAAAAAGAACAGAAATATTTTTATAATTAGGGAAGGTAAAATTGAATTAAAGACAACATTATTAGAAAACCAAATGTGTAATTCGTGAAAAAAATTGTTTGATTTAATTTTCTTTTCTTTTCTCTTTAACCGTCTACTATCAGTATCTATACCGACCTATATATCTGTCTATCTATCTATCTATCTATCTATCTATCTATCTATCTATCTATCTATCTATCTATCTATCTATCTATCTATCTATCTATCTATCTATCTATCTATCTATCTATCTATCTATATACTTATCAACGTACATTGGGCCTACATCTAATGATCTTTCTAGTTTTTATCCGTCTAGCTATATAACTATTGATATCTGTATTATTTTCTTTACTTCTTATTAAATAAAGATACTACAGTTCGAAATTAAACAATTTTATTATTTCGCTATTGGATCCCAGTCTCATACATTTCAAATTATTACGAATACATGTGTACAGAGACAGTTCCCCTCATGTGATCAGAGTTTGCATATTATTGTACCTCTCAGAGCTGAAATCTTTCTTATCTCTAACCAGTCGCTCACTGGAGGGAGCTAAGCCCAAGTTAAACAAGCCAGCAACCAAACATATTAGCTACCCAGATTGATTTTAAATCCACCGCTCTTACCAGGAGGGCCTTACCTTGTCTTAACCTGATAATGATAACGAGAACTTGCACTGGTCGAGTGGTTGCCTCTGATCCCTGCTATCTGTGTTCGAGCCCTGGTAAATCAGCACTATCATAGACACGCGAGGTTTGCACGTTGATAATGCGCGTCTAGCTTTTGCTGGGTATATTCACCTCCAATTTGATCGTCTCCTTTGGAATTCGGAAATGTTGTCCGAATTGATGTGATTTTAATTCCTGTTCATCATTCTGTCTGCTTCTTTTACATGTCTCTCATTGTCCGCCTGTCTCTGTCTATCTGTTTGTCTGTCTGTCTGCCTGTCGGTCTCTCTCTGTCTCAATCTCTGTGTGTGTATCCCTCTGTGTGTGTGTCACTTTCTTATTTTCTCTTTCTTTCATTGTCACTCAGTATCACTCATTTTTATTAAATCTGTGTCTAAATAGGTTTTTCTGCACTCTTTCTTTTCAGAGTGTGTGTAGTTTTTTTCTACGGTATCTTAGGCTCTCAGTGTGTTGTACCCTATACCTTCCTGTTGGTCTATCGTTTATAAAATCCATAAACCATTTTTAAATCTATACTCATATCATTACATTTATTAGATCAGACCAGATACCTATTTATACAGTTCAACAATCCAAATGGTTAAGTTAGACATTTAAATGCAATAGATTTTTTGGATTCTCTTCTTTTTGTAATCAAAATCAGTTGCACAAAAGCAGATATTTTGATATCACCGTCCATCAACAGATTTTCTGTGAAAATATATCATTTGAGTGAATAAAAAGTTCATAAAGATAAAGGCCTTGTGATGTTTCTTTTTAATTAGAGACTGAAGCAAATGTTGCTAACTAGTAAACGCTTTTTAACGTGAATACAGTAATGGTCTCTCAAAACAATAATGAGGACATTATTTTGTTAGCATAAAAGTAAATTGTTTGACTTTCCAACAGTTTTATTTTTCTATACCAGTATCTTCTTCATTATATTAACACTCTTTTATTTTCCATTGATTTCCATAATTATCCTCTTCCAATGCATCTTTATACAGTCATGTACTATATAACAGCTCTAAAAAGGACTACGACTACATTATTATTCACCACTACAAAAAGACCAGAGAAATGAAAACTAAAACGAAATTTTAGATTGACTCATTTCCTTGAGCTTTGAACTTTTATGGAATTTTAATGTCATTTATATTACAAACGGAAAAGGAACGCGCTCTAAAAAAAATCTATAAATCTTAACGCCACAGGAATAGTGCGGGACAATTGTGAAATAATAGGGGTAGGTGTATGCCCTTGATGTAAGATCATGATATTTTTAGTGTCGCGCCTTTCCAAGTCTATTGAATTCTTTGATTTCGCACAGCGTTAAAAACACATTCAAGAATGCGGTGATGATTCATTATTAATGATATGGCGTATGATAATATAATGCAATGGAAGCCGCAGTCGCGAGATGGTTAAGTATTACATGTACTGGGCATAGATTTGTAGTTGGATCCTCAGCGAGAATGGTTGGTGGGTTTATTTCTTGGTTTATTTACGCCTAACGTAAACAACTAGGCTGTGTCGTGGAGGGGTCCCGAAACTAACGTCACACACTCAAGAGAACGTATGTCTGAGCCGATAACATTATGATGACACTTACCCGACCAGTAAACCGGGTACTCCCCATATACAAGTCGTCTCCGCTTCTCAGCTTACTGGATTCTCACATTAATTTTGTCTTAGAGCACAGCCTCCGTTTTCCTACTGTGAGTCTCAGAAAAATGTAATGGTGCTGGAACAGGTGTTTGTAAACATAGGGGCGAAAGTAATACTGTTACTTGTATATGGTACTTGACACTTTTCTGAAAATATATAAAGCGTTAGTAATTTATTATTGCTTTAAGAGCGTGTAAGAAATATAATTAAGGACTCCATCTCAGATACCACAGCGATCTTTGAATTCGTTCTTGCCAAAAAATCGGAAGTGACATGTCCCGGCTCGTCAAGAGCACGCAGATCCGCAGCGATTATTCATGCTAGTCATGTTATCAACCAATCACACGCTCCGATACAGTTTGACCCCCGGGTTAAATTGATGGAGGCGTCCTGTGGAGGGAATGCAATTGACAGAGTTCCCCGCTCCGATTCTAAAGCTGGCACGTCACTTTCCATGGGAAAAATATCAACGACAGAAAAGGTTATTTCCATGAAAAGCAACCTGATTGGTAGTCGTTCCTATAGTTTCTTGATATAAAGAATTTGCATAAAAATGAGAGGAAAAATAACTGTTTCCAGTAGAGATGTTGCTTTTTGCAACACTCAGAAGTTTCAGGGGCAAGGTTTGCCAGACAAGGCCAGCTTTCGTGGACGTATCCATTTTATTTTGTTGCATCTTCTAAGCATAGGAAACGCCTTAACTAATGTTATTTTACACTAAATACGAATTGCATAAAAAGGTCCGCGGTTCGGGTCCGATGGTAAAAAGATTTGTTTTTGTTCAATTTTATCCCTAGTGTCCCAGTCCTGTTTTATGTGTGGCTGCACATAAATATGTCATACGTCGGTCTTGGATCCCGTCCTCCATATAGCCTATGTAGTGCGTACGCTGGGCGTTGGGCCAACTCAACTCAACGCCGTACAGAAGAGGACTTGTGTTTGTAGGGGTATGTATATTCTTGTATATGCGTGAAAAGGTATGTGTTTCTACATAAGAATTGTGTATGTCTGGCGGTGTAAATTTCCAAAAAATGTACACTTGAATCTAAAATGCTTATTTTATTTTATGATCATCATTATTATTTTTCCACTCACATATGTACAACCGATGTTGTGATATTACATCAAATGTATTATTGTACGACCAAGAACAATGCCCCTTTGGTATAATAAAGTCCTATATTATCTTAATTTGAGACAGGAAAGTAGCTAAATAAAGAGACGAAGAGGAAAGATAATAGTTTCTTTTACAACTTTCCACTCTAGCCAAAATGCTCATCCGTTTCAATTAATTATAACCATTTTTAGTATTGTGTTGACTTTGTATCACTGCCAGTCTTTTAACCACATTCATATTCGCTTTTTTGTTCTGGAAATTCCGGCCTATTAAAAACCTTTATACTCAGATAACTCTTTAGTTTTTCAACATCCAATTTTTTCAGCAATTATACCCTTTTCCTTCTCCCTATTCCTTCTCGCAACCTACGCGCTCTCTGTCTATCTTTCTCTCTCCCTGCCTCTCTTGTTCTTTCCCTCTCTGTCTTTCTCTCTCGCTCTCTTTCACTCTCTTGCCCTATCTCTGTCTCGCTCCTTCCTTCCTCAGCCAGATATCCCTGCCTATCTCCGGACATTACTCACCACCACAGCTTCAGAATGCTCCCCCGCCCAGCCATCATAACCTTCCAGTCACCTCCATGATATGATTAGCCTTGCTGTGACGGGGGCAAATTAAGAGGGTAAGTGGCGGAAAATGAGGCGAGATTTGTCACACTATACAGAGTCAGGACTCACTAAAAATGTGCTCAGCCCATGACAACGAAATTATTGAAGTAGTATTTGTGTGTTAACTTTTTTTTCCTGTGTAAACTTAAATAAGAGAAAGTAAACAAATATTGATTTTTATGTATTTTATCAGGGCACACATTGGCAAAGCTACTGCACAAGTATTAAGGTTTTTTTTAGAATGAGTTGCTAGAACTGAAAGACTAGAATACATTGTGAATCTAGCAGAAGCAGCCAAGAATAGTGTGTAATAAAACATTTAAAACAGTGATTATACAAAAGAATTTCAAAAAAGGAAAAAAAGAAATTAACAACAACAAACAAACAAACCGTCATAAAACAGCTACACATACAAAAGAAAAAAAAACTTCTTAGAAAACATTCATTTAATAACCCCTTAATATAATCCAAAAAAGAAAAAAAAAACCTTCAACTCAAGTCAAAGTTCAATGAGCTGTATTATTTTTCAATTTGATTTCTACCGCTGCATATCTGGTCATAAGTTATGTGATAGATTTGTTAGAGTACATTTCTGATCGAGACTGTATACACAAAAGACACGTTGAGTGTACAGAAACATACGAGTATCGAGTGCTGTAGTTCAATAATTGTAATGGTAGAAAACACTTTGAGGCTTGGTGACATACTAGCACAACTGAAACCAAATCGAAATGATTAACACGCTTTCAGTCAGCGTTTAACAATCACTTCTCTTTATGTACTCGTAATATATTATCTATTATAGGAGTGCATCGCCACATTATGCACTATGTTCTTTGTTTGGACAATAGTTTAAAGTAAAGCCAATTCAAATAAATACGAAGGATGTTATTGATTTATCACTTTTTGTGTCGAAAGAGACAACGATCTCTGCTATAGACGTGTACTCGCTATATTGACATTTCTACAAGAATAGCATTAACGATATATATAATATTTATAGCAGTGATTACGATATAGCCAAAACAGAAACGGGCAGCCTATGAGTCGCCGTATTCACCAGACTACCCCGTTTCTAGCCTCCGTGTTCGGTCCGATTTGCATTCAACCAGGCTTTTGTGGCGGCCGCATCCGTCCTCAAACTATCCAAGCCTCAGCCCCAACAGCGGACATGTCTGTCCCTGCACCCGTACGTTATTAATTTCACGGAGAGTGTTCCAATCCGAAACTGGCGTATCTCAATGCAGAAGCTTGCCGGAGACATACATTGGTTTGACGCTTCTATGGATCTTTTTAAAGAAACTAATAACCAATGTGCATCCAAGCGAGGGAGGAACACCCCTCCGTTCTTTTCAGCCAGACCATGATTATATTTTGATCTCTCCGAGTCATTCTCTTTTTTTGTTGTTGTACTGTAGAAAAATCAGCTCTATAGTATTGTGCTCAATGGTATTGGATCAGTCTAGTACACGCACTAGACTTGTACGGTACTGTTTGAGCACTTGCAAGTAAACATCCGTCCGATCTGAATACGTCCAGCCAGAGGTACAGCATTATGTAGGATCCGCGGATGGTGAGATGGCAGCGGGAAAGCTTTGTGTACAAGATTTTTGACAAGAGGATTATTAAATTACGACTCTATGAGGGTTTGGGTTGTTTTCGAACCAATTGAAATCAGATACTTGTTAATAAAAACAATTCCAACCAGCTGGCATGTAAGTATCACATTAGTATGGCTGTGGTTAACAGGAAAGATTTTTAAGTTAGAAAACTTTAAAAAAAAAGACAGAAAAAAGGAAGGGGAAGAAACTATGAACAAAAATTAAAACATATAAAAACAGAGACCGGAGAAAAATTTAAAAGACGCTGGGAGAAATGCAGTCAGAAAAAAGAGATATACAAGAAGATTTTAAAGTTTAGGACTTGAACTGGTCGAAATATACACAATCACACACACATACTCACAATATTTAAGAAACTATAGGCCCAGAAAAATGCCATTATGTTAAATAAAATGGAAGAAAATAAATAAACAGAGATAACAAGACAGACACTGAGACGAGGGCCGTTAGTGCATTGTAGAACAAAAAGAACAAAAAACAAAAAACAAAAAAAAAACAACCCAGAAATATGTAAAAATAGATCGTGAGAAATTAATGGAAACAAAACAACAGCAGATAGAGAGAGAAAGGGAGAAAAGAGAGAGAGAGAGAGAGAGAGAGAGAGAGAGAGAGAGAGAGAGAGAGAGAGGTGAAAGACATGGTTAAATAAAAGGAAAAAAAAAAAAACCACATGATGAACCGATAGATAGTGCTTTTAGAATTATTAAAAGAATGCATTAAAATGTAATGTTTTCCCAATAGCAAATAAAAATAATTTTTACAGAAGTGTTTTTTAATTACTTCCTTGTTTAAAAAAATCAGCGAACTGTGAACCAGACCCACTGTTAAGACTACACTACGAGCCTGTTACTGTAACGGAAACGAGTTAAGACGTTCCTGAAGAGAAAGAAGACTAATCCGAAAACAGTATCTTTTTCTCTGGGCGCCGACAAGTCCCCATCTCCTGTATCAGTGAGGCACCCGAGGGGTTGAATCCAGCTCTAGAGTAACAGGCAGTCTATTCAGTCCCTACAAGACGAGATGACATGCTCACCGTGGCAGAAAACATGTATCATGTTCGAAGTGCCAATTTTCTGCTCCTCGACCCACATCATTAAGTTCTAGTCTTTCTCCCATGTCAAGATTGTGTGCGTGTGTTTGTCTTTTGTTTTATTGTCACCTTGCTTTATTCATCTGGTTCCCATACAACCGTACCTTCTTTGTCATTCGTTATTTTGACACAAAATATTGGCTTGATGACAGATGAGTCAAAACTTGTGTCAAGTTATGATCAGGTATCGTCCTGAATGGTGGAAACAGCGCTTTGTCGAACAATTCTCTAGTAGTACATTTCTTCCTGGTTCAATGAAATAAGGTTATTGACATTTTAGAAATTAATATGAAATATGAAATAAAACTCATCCACAATAAATATAATAACCTATTCAAGGTGGTAAAGAGTAAAGTTACTATCAAATTAAAGAAACAACAATTTAAGAGAATACATTTTTTTGCAAGGCAATTCAATTTCTGGTCTGTAACTTCAAGTTACAAACGCTTGGTAGTATAAAAAAAAATATTTTTTCTCTCGATCCGCGTCACTGCCTCTCCTCCATATATAGGGAGATATGAGACACGTTACTATCACGTCTAAATGGATTTCTACATGAACCATAGCATTATTATAATACTACCTCATACTGCTCCTATTACAAGTGCTGCTGCTACTTCTACTACTACTACTACTACTACTACTACTACTACTACTACTACTACTACTACTACTACTACTACTACTACTACTACTACTACTACTACTACTACTACTACTACTACTACTACTACTACTACTACTACTACTACTACTACTACTACTACTACTGAATAAATAACCAAGAAAACGGAAAATTCGCTTTTCAATGAAAATTCAACACAGGCATCATGATAAAAGTATAAACAGAAAAAAAGCACTTAGTACACAAAAGTGCCAGTTGAACCTTGCGCTCCAATAAAGTAGTGTTCTGAGCAAAAGCCATGTGAGACAGGTGGCAAGCAAATTAGAGAGAGAGTGCAAGCGTCATTTGCATGCATACCTTGACCAAACGAGTAGTTTATCAGGTTCTTCAGTTATCCAATTATACATCGTAAATCGTTCCAAAATCTGCCAAACAGCCACCTTCTTCGCAATGATGAAATCGTCAATGAGGTAAACATTTATCGCATCATTCGTTTTCCTAGTCAAACCTACCTATTATTTCTTTCTCCTCTTCTCTCTTTGTTTTTTTTTTTCCTAACTGCCACTCTCTGCTTCTACATACTATTCAACCCTACCTTTCTGCCATTTGGAAATACACGTACAAGATGAGGCAAACTCTTTTTCGCGCCTCTAATTCTTTTAGACCGTTGGTCTATACTCCACCTCCCTTTACCTTTTCTTTTCCCTTTGGTCCTGTATCTGTCTATCTGTTTGTCTGTCTGTCTGCCTGTCTGTCTACCTGACTGTCTGTATGTATGTATGTATGTATGTAGTCTCTCTATCTCTGTCTCTCTCTGTCTCTGTCTCTTTCCTTCCTTTTTTCATCAATGCACCTTTTTTCTAATTCTTTACCCTATGTAGGCCCTATCCCTTATACCTCCGATTTTCTCGCCAGCGAAAAATGCTCACCACAGAAGAGCATTGCGCGTGCACGAGCCTCACTGACGTAAGTGTCTAGACTAAACGCCGTAATCTTGCTGTAATCAGCAGAACCGGTTTGCCCATTAGCCTCTCCCCTAGGGAGAAGACAGAGAAGGCGGCAGAGCATAGAACTGGACTCCCTGCCGAGAGCGGCTGTCCACTGCCATTTAGACGTCTCAGATAATCGAGGGGTGCTGAGCCATCCCGAGAATGAAGGTGTTCAGACGGTGCTGAATGAGTACTTCTATCCAACTTTCTGATTATATACGAGGTGTATACTTTTTGTTTAGCCTCCGCTGAGTCTAGACTGGATCGAAGAAAATCCACATAAAGTCTCACTACCTTCTGATTAGTTTTTCAAAAATATTTTACAGATACTGAAGTAGTTCGCCACTTGTGATTCGATCTCGGACCTCCTACGCATCAATCCATGGCACTATAAGTTAGAAGGCACACACTGTTACAAATAATAAAGAAGTGCAACCGAACCGATAAGTTTAAAACAGTAACTTCTGATAAGTCTCCAGAGAATGTTTTACGGAGTCGGAAGTACCTGGCCATCGTACTAAGATTCGATCTTGGATCTCTTAATGATCAGTTTAGACTGCATTGGATTTTTTTACGAATTCATCGTGCATAAAGCATTCAAACAGTAAATGCCTTTATTAGACATTCTAGTGCACGTATCTATCTCCCAATGACAAAGAATATTATGTTTATGGATCCTTTCAACAACAATGTTGTGACACACTTGTATTTATAAAAATTATTCATCAACATACAAGACCAAACAAATAATTATTATATCGGCATCATACCAAGTATAAATTATATTAATGCAATTTTATTTCTTACGTTCAAATATATAATGTTCTATTTACATACAAAATGCAAATGGCTTCCGCTATAGATCATTCTATAAACATCGTGTATGCTATGTTAAAGCATTGAAAACGAAAGTCATTAGGCTGTCTATCAACGACCTTAGCCTGTCAAAATAGACAGGTCAGTCACAACAGATCATATGGGTATGTGTAAAGAGTTGCATGCAATGCTGGTTGCATTCTGCTCACCAATATGGATTCCACAGACCCAGTATGACTTGACCATGCTCTCTCTCTCTCTCTCTCTCTCTCTCTCTCTCTCTCTCTCTCTCTCTCTCTCTCTCTCTTTGCGGCGATCCAACTGGGATAAAGATGTAATTATCCATCAACCAGCGCAAGGCTGGACATCTCACTTATTATACTAGTGTGACTAAAGGATACATTTCTCTACAAAATTATAAGATTATCAGTATTTTGGAGGGTTTTTTTGGGGGTGTGTTTCAAGCTATATACATGTAGTATCTGTATCTGTATCAGTTTGTACGTGTTTTCGTTAATTTATCTTTGTATTTTTCTGCTTTACTGCAATATCTTTCCGCGTTTTATTTAATAATCTCTCTTATTTCTTCTCTCCTACCTCTCTCTCTCCTCTTTCTCTCTCTCTCTCTCTCTCTCTCTCTCTCTCTCTCTCTCTCTCTTTCTCTCTCTCTTTACCTCTCCTCATAATCATTAATTTTTTGTCTACAATGATACAACGTAGTTGTCATTTTCTTAGTCATTTACTTATCAATTTACAATAAAATTACATGTATCTGTTATCCGGTACTACCAAAGAATTCTGAGCTGGTGTTTTTATGTTTAATTTCAACTATTATAAAACTACAAATGAACAATAATACTTTCTGGAAATAATGATATATTGTAATTTATTATTTTATCATTTTTGCATAGTCCATGAAACAACCATTTCCTTGCCACTCCCCCTTTATTCGTTTTCTTTCCATTAACCCATCCCTATCTCTCACTGCATCAGCCTCATGCTCCGCTTTTGATAAGAGAATGCCATTATTTGGCTGATGCTAATGGCTCATCTGGTTAATATCTGGCAATCACTCTAGGCTGTGAGGGGTTTCTGTGAATTATCATTGTTTTGCCATAGACTCTTCAGAGGCCAACAAATAACAAAAAAGTTATATATACGATATTATATATGTTCAGAATTCACAATTAACAAGTAAAAATCCCCTAATTTATTAAGAGGACTGAAAGTTACGCTTCAAAGTATTATGGCTGTGTTGTGGCTAAAAAGTTCGTAGCACTGACATAGTGATCTAGGAAAAACAATATAGCTGAATATAATAAAGTGTTATATAATTTTACAACCCATGATCCTCATTATCACGCAAATGATAAAGAGTTTTAATGAAAATCAATATTTTTTGGTGAAACTTCAATTTGCTGATTTGAGGAAAAGAAAGTTTAAATTTTTTTAAAGTCACTGCACCAGTGCACCCATTACTCTGCGACGAAATGTTGAACAATAATTATGGAAGAAAGTTATCTCAAAATTGATTCAGATTTCAGATTTGAAACAAAGTGAAATTGTCTATTCTTACTCAAAATTATTCGAGCAAGTAAAACGCACTCGGCGAACCCAGCTCTTCTGGAATGAGGTAAATAATCGGACAATAAAACCCTTTGTGAAGGTTTCGCACATTGGGCAATTACGTTTGATACCACACTAATAATAAAAGTTGTATACAGATAAAAGCAGCATTTATTGTCCTAGAAATTGGAGCCTCATGCTATCCCTAAAATGACTATGCATGGTATGTATCGGAATCGGAGGCAATTAGGGAAGATAGATATGGACTGAAGAAAGGCGAGTAAGACAGAGATAAAGAGAGTGAGAGAGAGAGAGAGAGAGAGAGAGAGAGAGAGAGAGAGAGAGAGAGAGAGAGAAATAATAAATTAAACTTTAAAAAAAAAGATACAGATTGACTGAACGGAAACAAAATGAAAGAGGTGGAACAGATAACAGAGAGTGAGACAGAGACAAAGGGGAACAGACAGAGACAGACAAAGAGACATTTAGGTTGAAGACAGAGGAGACAAACAAAGAAGCGGGTATTATCTAAGAGAAAAAAAGACATTCGGCGCAAGAGATAGCTATCGGCGAAAAAAAACAAAAAGCACAACAGATAATGATCATAGAAGTATGTCTTTAGAGAGATAATGAGAGTGTGTGCGCGCGAGAAAGAGACGCTGCAGGTGAATGAAAGAGAAAAAAAGAAGAGAGACAGAGAGATTGCGAAATAGTCTTAAAGAGAGAGAGAGGGGAGAGAGAGAGAAAGACGGGGGCCTTTTGTTCAACCTATATATTGCAAAAGAAAACAGAAAAACAATGATTAATCCAAAAAAGGTTGTCAGAAGAGGAAGAAAGTCCTAGGAGACAAAATACAGAAGACAGAAGTTTATTAATGAAAGCATGAAGAAGAAAGACGGGCGGCAGACAGAAGCTATAACAACAGAAGTGGAGTGGGGACAGAAAACGGTCATCGTGCTGCACTCCGTTAGCAGCAGTAATCCCTGGACTTCTCGAGCCGGCTGGTCATTACAATCTGTGCTATGACTCCTCTGACCAATGGCAGATGATGGAGCGACCCTTAATGACCAAAGGGGTCAGCCATTACAAACCTAATTCCACTTCATCAGCGAACCGTCACTTAGAGGTTCTCAGCATCAAATCTTGCTCACTGGAGCACCCTGCTAGTTCCTTCCACCAGACCCCTCTCACTTACCCATTTTCTAGTGTAATCGACATTATTAAGCTTTGATTCCCCCCCCCCCCAATTCATATATATACAGTGTATATGTATACTTTAGTTGGCATAAATTTATGTATATATATATGTATACTTTAGTTGGCCTAAATTTATGATTGCTTTTATTCTACAACGCATTTCATTTATTTTTAATGTATAAGTATTGCAAGAGGTATAAATTAATTTTATAAACCTCTTGCATACATTCATTTTTATATTTTGTAATATTAACTCTAATAAATTCTTTCAAAATTAATTTTTTTTTGTCTGAAAGAAGCCTTTAATTATTGTTTTGGTGTTTTGTTACGAGGATATAATTATGGGTTTGTCCGTCCGAATCAAATTAAATTTAAAAAAAAAACAACATTTTTTTGAAATTCTGCTTGCATTTTTTGTGTTCGTTTTATCTTTGAGGTTTTTCAACCCTTGTCATCATTATTTTGCCAAAGGTGTTAGGTTTTTGTTTCAGAGACAACTACAGTTGGTCTTTTTTGCCATTCTTCACAACTATGACGCGTAATTCAACCACTCTGCTCTTTGCATTTATTTGGTAATTCTGTCTTCATGCATAAACCCTCTTTTTAAAAAATAGGCATGGGTATTATTTATTAAACCTGTTTATTGAAAAAATTATGATTTACAAAAAATTGTTTGACTTCTTATTCACGCAGTTTAGTGCGTGTATTTCAAAATAATCAAGTTTTTTTTTTTTCATGTAAAAAAATTAGAATGATAGATAGATAGATAGATAAATAGATAGATAGATAGATAGATAGATAGATAGATAGATAGATAGATAGATAGATAGATAGATAGATAGATAGATAGATAGATAGATAGATAGATAGATAGATAGATAGATAGATAGATAGATAGATAGAGATAGAGAGAGAGAGAGAGGGTGGAAGAAAGTGTAAAGTAAAGTAATTACCAGACAAAGCAAACACACACAAAATTACAAAGGAACCGCATGAAGAAAACGATCTGCCACACTCAGTGGATATTATTACACATTTACATTACACCATTACTTCAACAGCAATAGAGAGGCAAAAGATGAGCGTGTGGCAGTAGGGATAGAACATAAAGGTCGCATCCATCTCACAATCAGATCCATGCGTTGCAAGAAAGAGATTTCATGACTTTCAGACTGAGAATATCGACTGAAATACGAATCCACAGAAAAACGGTTATTACTTTTGCCATTGCGAAAAAATATAATTTGTGGACAACGTATTGCCCCAAGCAACGATGAAGATAATAAAGCACAATAATTATATTAAAAAAAATAATTATCTTTCGTTGTGATCGACCGACTTGGCTCATGTGTCATCTCAACTTTGAATTAAAGAAAGAGACCATTAGACTTTGGCAATGTCAAGCTGTATGAAAATAGAGCACTGAATGTATCAAGGAAACAAAATCTTTCATATAAATATATAAAAATGCCTACATTTATCATTTAAATTACACATTTCCGATATTATTAGCCAAGAACGAAGAGAGAAAAATTTAATACCGATTTCACCAAATAACACAATGTGGTATAGCCATTACTAGTATCAAAACAAGATTTAGATTTTTTTTAAATTTCATTTTTGGTTAAACAATGTTCTAGCCATTTCTGTCCTATTGAGAAAAATAACTCTCAAATGCTTTTCTCTCCACCGTAATGCCTTCTCTCCCGGTCATTCTTCTACTCCTTTAGGTGCCTTACTGCCTTTATGAGAGTCATGCCCATGTGTAGACTCTGCACTGTTGTGGACTCCAGGATCTCATTAAGAAACCAGCCCCAACAGAAGCCTCAACATGTCCATTTTCGAGTGCCAATTAGTGTTCCTGCTAGTTTGATCAGAAAAGTTACCTCTGCCGACCCACTTCTTTGATAAAAGAGAGAGACTAAGGCAAGTGTTGGCAAACAGTTACACGTATAAAGAAAGATAACTATAAAGTGACACTGCTTTAGCTTTTTAAGTAGGTCATCGATTTGCAGACATTATTCGGCGATCGGCATGTCCCGCAAGTTTGAGAAGTCAGAGAAAGGTACATAGAAAAGAGATAATGTGAGAGAGAAGCGCTGAACTTAGAGATTGAGGGAGAGAGAAGAGATAGCGAGAGAGATAGCGTGGGGGGAAGGAAAGAGAAAGAGATAGAGAGAGAGAGAGAGAGAGAGAGAGAGAGAGAGAGAGAGAGAGAGAGAGAGAGAGAGAGAGAGAGAGAGAGAGAGAGAAAGAGAGAGAGAGAGAGAGAGAGAGAGAGAGAGAGAGAGAGAGAGAGAGAGAGAGAGAGAGAGAGAGAGAGGAGGCGATCCTTGACACTAAACAGAAATGGGGAGATTAGATGACCCTCCGGGCAAGGGTCACTCGAGTCGTGAATCACGATGGACGTTGTCCAAGGAGACTGGACCGCGGCCGGCTAGGTAGCCATGGTTGGGCAGTGGGCGGTGCCCTGTGGGGGCTGAGAGGTCACGTGACACACGGACTCTGGTGGGAGGATGCAAAGATGACCGGCACGTGCGGCAACAAATGTCAACGCTCATTATCAAGTATGAAATATATCAAGGGGGCGAAGGAAAGGACAGTCTCTAATGATATTCTTCTTTCCATTGTCTTCGTAGTAATATTGTCCGCGTGGCAATTTCTAAAGCAGAAAATTAATAAACTGACGTTTAACTAGCTCCATGTTGTTTTCTGACGATGGTCAGACACTTTCATCAAGTCTTTCTTTATTAAAGGAGAGGGTTACTCCAGGATGTTCAATAAAGGAATCGAATTTTAAAAAAATGAGAAATGGAATTAGTCTTGATAATGTTTTATGACAGCACCATTTTCAGTTGACTTTTAGCAGTGATGTACACATTTATACCCGATTTTGAAAACCATAAAATAAGCATCATGGACAACAACAAAAAATAGCGTTTAAAACAATGTCGAATGAACGCCATAAAAGAAGCGGAATGGTTACCAAAATCATGAAAATTTATTTTATACCGAAAAGCGTTAATTGTCACCACATTTAAATTGCGAAAATAATAATTTGATTATTAGCATTGAGAGTAAAAGTAAAATTGTCATCCCCGGCGGGATTCGAACCCGCGACCTCTGGATTAGAAGTCCAGCGCGCTATCCACTGCGCTACGGGGACATGATGATTTAAAGGAACCTTTGAGTTTTCATCTTTTTTTTCTCATTAATTGCTCTTAACACGTACTTGCTTATCTTATTGCCTTTGGGTAAAGTCTTCTTTCATAGATTTTTTTAAAAGATTAGAAACAGCTGCTGCTAAAAAAAAATAATGCAATCACACTCTGATAAAGTTTTCTTGTTTTTTTTAAAATTTGAAGTAAATAGTCAAACCCACATAGACAGACATCGAGATAAAAAAAAAAAGGGTTAGAGAGAGACAGGCTGACAGACAGCGACAACCAGAGACAGACAGAGACGGACAAAGACAAAAACAAAGAGACAAACAGAGACGGACAAAGACAAAAACAAAGAGACAGACAAACAAACATTCATATAGATTATAGAGAAGCAATGACTTAAAAAATGTTTTAAAACAACTTTAGATCAAATACCTTAGGATGTACAAGAACGACTCGTAAGGTTTAGAGAGTTGTGATAATTCACTGCCGTATTTCTAATTATCATAATACATTTTCTACAATGTAAAAATACAATGGAACCAAGCTAACCACAATTAATGAAGAATTCTTTTCTGTGAAGCCTACCTTCCTTTGGGTAAGCCACAATAGAGCCTCTGTTTAAATTTCAAAATTATCCTATCGCACTTTTTATAGCATGCATTCAACCATTTATCCTGTTCGACTGTTTCAATTAAATAATATAATGAGCATGAATTTTTAATCTATGGGTTTTAATAATCGTGATAAAACGGCATCGAATAAGGTGGGCATCTTTTTTATTCCGACTCTTTGTTGTTTTTATTTTAGATTTAACAAAGACGTGATTATAGACTTTTCCTCTAAATTTATATTCTTTAAAACAAATGTTAAGGTTCATTCATTGAGCGAGAGATCACAAAGACAGAAAAAAAAAGAAAAATGATCTTGAAGAATAAAACGCGTAATCACTGGAGTTGATCATCAAAATTTTTTTTAATTGATAAGAAAGCAAAAACAATAAATTATGTTCCATAATAACGACCAATTTTGAGGAAATAAATGTCGGAGATTTTATAATTGTATATATGGTATTCGAACACCCGACCTCTGTATTATATTCCAGCGCGCTATACGCTGCGCCATGGTGAAATGTGATCACACCGATTGTTTGATTTATAATTAACTTTTCGTACCATAATTCTGGTTATCTAATAATGCAATCCCTTTGGGTAAAGTGAATTTAAAAGGTCTGATTTTGTCTCCCAAGTTCCAGAGTCATTTGCAACATCATTCGTTGCAGCTTTCACGATAGAACACTGCATGTACATTAACTGGAACATACTCCCTGTTAACTTAGAGAGATGGTCAAACAACATATACATGTAGTCAGGCAGAGAGCAAAAAAGAGTGAATGAGAAATTGTAAAGTTACGATTCTGTCATATCAATATATTTTTTTATTATATGAAGTTCTAATTCGCCCTTAAATATATTGTTCTACATAATTATTTCATGTGCAGAAAAGCTACATTTTCACTTTACAATAAAGCGTGATAAAAGTTAAGAAAGTAAGCCTTAGAGACCCTTTTAATTACGTATATTTCAGTATTAAAAATAAACAAAACAAAACTACAAAATGAATCACTGCCTTTATATTGTATGATGCAAATTGTAGACGGCAAAAAATTACCAAATTAATGTTGGTATTTATTCTCTATAGAGCGAGGGAGAGAGTTCTCTCCGTCGCTCCAGGTTTAGCTTCTCCTAGGTTCCCCTGGAAGATCCTATACGGCGAATGATGGTATTTAATATAATTAAAAAGGTTAAATACCTAAAAGATTTAAGTCATCCCCGGCGGGATTCGAACCCGCGACCTCTGGATTAGAAGTCCAGCGCGCTATCCACTGCGCTACGGGGACATGGGATTGATCTTTATCTTTTGATTGTTTTGTGGCATTGAAAAATGTGTTGCTTAATGTAATGTTTCCTAAGTTCATGAGTTTCTTACAACTTTTTATATGAAGATTAAGAACAGTTGCGATAAGTAAACAATGCAATCAGATTTAGAGGCCCAATTCTTTTTTTTGCTGTGGAGACTTTGAAAGGTGGAAAAAAAGATATAATTATCTATTTATTGTTACATACTCTCTTTTATTTTAGAGAGATGGTCAAACAACATATAGCCAGGTAGAGAGAAAAAGAGGGTGAATGAAAGAGAGAAAGCGAGAGATAGAGAGATAGATAGAGAGAGAGAGAGAGAGAGAGAGAGAGAGAGAGAGAGAGAGAGAGACAAAAGGCATTAATAAGCTGATAAAAAAATATAAGACAATCATAATATAAGACTACATGATAATGAAATAATTATACAGTAAACCAGGAATATTATGTTAGCTCCAAATAAAACACCAAAAAAGAACGTACAAGAATGATCCCTAGTGCATCAGGATTGAAAGGAATGATTGAGTTGGTTGTTGAAGGAAACACTGGAAGAAAGTTTACTGTACAATTTATTTACAACGACAGAATACAAAAAGGTCAAAAAAGTGATTTATGAAGACCTAGAAATGCACAAAGCATGTATCGATTTTTTCACTCCTACACTGATATATGTTTCATAAAACTGGCATCAAACAAATCGCAGGTTAGAGACACGTTTCTCTAGAACAAACTAAGGATCCTTTGAGTAAAAATAGAACTTCAGTTGAGCTTTGACAATTCCTATAGTACCTGGGTTTTTGTTCGGTTTGTCGGAGACAATTTATCCAATTTTTGGTTTTACTTTGTTAACTTACTATGATTAGGGCTATATGCTTTATCTAGAAATTTCAATAACCATATATTTTTTTAATAAAACAAAAGAAAAAAAAAAGCCTTGGATCTCTGCGCTTTTCATGGATGCTTTGTTTTGTATCTCCCACGTCTGTTTAATATAACAACGTTAATAAGCTCATAATCTATATCTATTGTCTTGACCATATATCAATTATTCCCATCTACAGAGTAAGAGACTGCAAACTTTGATTTTTATTTTGTTTTAATAACATTAGTAACCACTGTACGAGGACTTTTGTTTTGATTGAAACCACAAAAGAAAATATTTATAAAATTTACATTTTTTTTTTAGACGGACAGCATTTGTTTTTGTTGTTTTGTTTTGTTTTGTTCTGGTTTATTTTTAATTCTCAAGATAGAGAGTTTTCTTTTCTCATTTTTAATAATAATACTTAAAAAAAAAAGAAATAAGGCTTAATTGTTGTTAATGCCCCCTTAAATATACTGTCCTGCTATATCTGCGCAGAAAGACGTGTATTTTTACTTTAAAATAGAGCATTATAAAACACTTAAAAGTTTATAAAGTAGGCGAGACCCCTGTAAAAAGGGTAACTTGGTATCAAAATAAAACAAGAAAACCACAAACTGAATTCCTGCTCTTCTATTGTACGATACAAATTGTGGACGGAAAATAAATATCATACATGTAATTATCTTGGTATAGAACATGTATGATTAAATAAAAGATTTAGTCATCCCCGGCGGGATTCGAACCCGTGACCTCTGGATTAGAAGTCCAGCGCGCTATCCACTGCGCTACGGGGACATGAGAATTAAAGCGACCGTTTGATGTATAGTCTGCATTAACATATGATTACATATTTTTGGTTATCCTATATTGCAATCATTTGAGTAAAGTTAATTATTTTAAGATGTCTGATGTTGTCTCCCAAGTTCCAGAGTCACTTGCAGTTTCATTTTTCGATAAGATAATGCAAGTGCATTATTTGGTACATAGGCCTACTTCCTTTTCTTTTAGACAGACGGTCAAACAACACATAGCCAGGTAAAGAAAGGGAATGAGAGAGAGAGAGAGAGAGAGAGAGAAGAGGAGCGTGTACCAGTTGAACTTGCCCGAGCTGTTTACTGTGTTTAGGGCTATTATAGATGATTAGCACAAGTGGCATACAAGTCGCATGAAAGATCCATCGTAAAACCGTCACTACAATCATGATTGTATGCGGTTAAGCTACGTTTCCATTAAATTGTTATTTAGTATTTTGCTAAGATTTGCATTGAATGAATAGCGAGGAGAAAAAGTCAACCCTACGAATAATTATTAATGCGAAATCTTTCTATATCTATTTTTATTCAAAATGGGATAATGAAAATATCATAAGAAGGTTTCAAATTTAGATCTTTTAACAAAGAAAAAGTCATGGCGACAAGATGTACTTGGTAACCTATGAGGCAAAGCAAAGCGATATTTCTTATATCGATCGACATGGGTTAGCTAATCATTTCAAACATTGATACAACTATCTTATTAAATATAACATTTTATTATTTAAAAAAAATATGCATCTAAATTATGTGCTAGAGAGAGAGAGAGAGAAGGATAGAGAAAATAGGACAAATATACGCTAATTATAAAAATTTAAGACTCATAATATAAGACCACATGATAAGGAAGTCATATTTTTCAAAGAAAGAAACAAGCAAAAACCTTGGACCGCTGCGCTTTTTAGAATTTCTTTTTTTTTTTTTTTTGGTACATCCCACGCCTGTTTAATATAGCAGCGTTAATTAACTTTTTATCTATATCTATTGTCTTGACCTGACCTAGAAATATTCCCGACTACGGAGCAAAAAATTGCAAAGAAGAAAAACATTTGCTCTTTTGTTTTAATAAGATAAGTAACCACTGTACGTAGACTTTTGCTTTGGTTGTTGTCACAAGTGAATTTACGACTGAAATATTTGTGATATTAACAGCTTTTTTTTTTTTTTTAATTCTGGCGGCATTTGTTTTTGTTTTGTTTTTTGTTTGTTTGCTTGTTTGTTTGTTTTTTGGTGTTTTTTTAGGTTACTAAAGATTCAGATTAACGACATTTGCTCATTTTTAATAACAATACTAAAGGAAAGGAAATACGCATTAGTTTTTGTTTATTTTAATGTGAAAATCGGCGGTTATGTATGCGCTAGGAGAGGAAGGAGTCAAGGTTTTCTGAGCTTATGATTCTGTTACATCAATATTTTTATATTATATCAAATTATAATGCTCCCTTAAATATGTTATCCTGCAATATATGTGCAGAAAAGCATGTATTATCACTTAATAATAGAGCATAATAAAGGTTTTAAAAAAAAACCGGACTTAGAGACTCTTTTATTTACACGTAACTCAATTTGAAGAAAACCACAAAAAACTACATCTTTTGTTTGATGCAAATGGTAGACGTGAAAAACTTACGTAATATTGGTACACGTATTTAATATGATTAATGGAAATTTATGGATTAGAAGTCCAGCGCGCTATCCACTGCGCTACGGGGACATACGATTGTAACAGTCCGTTATCTTTACAAGGCTGGACATTTCACGAGTTGTCTCGATTTCTTGCGACAATGAATGTAATGTCTCCCAAGTTCAAGAGCCTCTTAAAAAAAGTTACATGGAGATTAGAAACAGTTATGATAAGTAAACAATAAAGTCAAATTTAGTTGCTTTGTTCTTCTTTTGCTTTGAGGAGAGATTGAAGGAAGGAAAAAAGATAGACAGATCACTAGATAGATACAATTATATAGATAGATAAATCACTAGATAGATACAATTATATAGATAGATAGATCACTAGATAGATACAATTATATAGATATATAGATAGATAGATATATAGATAGATAGATAGATAGATAGATAGATAGATAGATAGATAGATAGATAGATAGATAGATAGATAGATAGATAGATAAATAGATAGATAGATAGATAGATAGATAATTAGGTAGATAGATAGATAGATAGATAGATAGATAGATAGATCGATAGATAGATAGATAGATTTTTGGGACAATGTTGCTTTTTTTAAAACCTGCACAATAACAGGTAAACTATTTTATAAAACAACAATATTTACCCAAAGATATTTTAGTTACACTAGATATTCAAAAAATTATTGTTTTCACAGGAGGCATTATAACATCTATAGTGACCCTTGTATGAGACTTGTAATGAGATAAAGAAATCGATGCATTTTTTGGTTCTGTAGAGATAATCAATCTATATTTTGTCATTCAGTAACAGTAGAAAGGAGGAAGAAATAAAAAAGGTGGTTGCAAGTATAGTGATAATGTGAGAATTGTAGACCCACAACCTCTGTATTTAAAGTCCGCGCATTTTCCACTGGATTTTACAGATGTCCGTTGTCTTTTCAATCATCGAAATCGTGTGACATTTGTTTACCTGCGACAATTAACATTTGTTATTAAAATGAAGTGTCTCTTAAGTTCGAGTTTATTACGACTTAAACTTTAAAAAGTCACAAAAAGATTAGGAACAAGTGTGAAAAGTAAACAATGCCTTCACATTATTAGCCGTTTTTTACCCTTTTTCTGTTTTGCAATAGAGAGATTGAGTGTAGTGAAAGAGATAGACAAAGACAGAGAGAGAGAATACACATATGAATAGAGAAAGAGGCATACTGGAAGAATATAGATAGATAGATAGATAGATAGATAGATAGATAGATAGATAGATAGATAGATAGATAGATAGATAGATAGATAGATAGAGAGAGAGAGAGAGAGAGAGAGAGAGAGAGATATAGATAGATATTCTGTCCAATGTTCGTCGTAAGACAACCATACGAGTACAATAGTGCGCCATAATTTAGATAATCGTTTATATTGACCATTGAATGGAGATTATTACATGCCAGGAAATGAATGCAAATTTTTGGATCATCTGATAGAATCAATCTATTACAAACGTGAATAGATGTTAGAAAGAGGGGAAGAAGATAAAGAGAGGGAGGGATAGAGGACGGAGAAGGTATAACAAGGAAGAACAGTTTCATAGGGACAAGGAGCCGTGTAGCTGTAGCTGTCTTTAAAGAAATAAGGCCACCATAACTGAAAGTAAAATAAATGAATACATACATTCAATGAAGTCCAAAAGTATACAGCATAACGTGTTTTCTTTTAGACTCCTTATCCTCATAATATAATTACTTCCTCAAATTTCTCTCCCTTTCTCTGTCTCTCTCTCTCTCTGTCTTTCTTTCTCTCTCTTTCTCTATCTCTCTCTCTCTTCCTTTCTCTCTCTACCTATCTCTCTCTTTCTCTCTCTATCATCTATCCACTGTTTTATCTATCTCTATCTATCTATCGATCTACTTATGTTTCTACACACTTCTCTCCCAGCCTCTCTCTGTCTCTGTCTCTCTGTCTATCTCTCGCTCACTAGATAATATTATTTTTATCAGCTTATTCTATACCTCTCTGTTTTTACACACATCGTTTCTTGAAAATTATCTTTCTGTGGTTTTCCCACATATTCACTCCCACCATTCAAACAAACACTCAGTAATTTCTAGACGAGACCACTCATTCCTC
Organism: Elysia chlorotica; assembly: GCA_003991915.1. Lineage (NCBI taxonomy): Eukaryota > Metazoa > Mollusca > Gastropoda > Plakobranchidae > Elysia > Elysia chlorotica. The sequence goes on along the minus strand of RQTK01000567.1, from coordinate 65,268 downwards.
CATCTCAGCTATCATTTGGCCATCTGGGTATCTTCATCTGAACGGCTGTCATTGCTTCTCTCTTTAGAAACCATAAAATCTTCCCTCACCCCCCCCCTTTCTCTCCCTCTCCCCTCTCTCTTCCTCTCTCTCTTCCTCTCTCTCCATATCTCTCTCTCTCTTTTTCCTCTCCCTTCCTCAATCACACTCACATTAAATGTTCTCATTATCTTCACATCTCTAGACTCTCTCCCCTGATGGTCGCAGAATGCGTCCTCCCAGCCACCATCAGATCTGTGCACTCTGAACGCCATGTCCTTCCCCTGCTCGCTCGGCCTGTCCAGCTCTCAGTGTCAATCTCCGGTCTCACCACAGACTCCTTAAGCTGTCCTCTATTAACACCACGCGCTTCTAATCCTTAAGCAGTGAGAGAGCTGGAGAGATCTGCATAGATACCACCTGTCCTATTTTTTTCCTTGGTGGTTTTGTGGTTTTTGTTTTAGAAATATTTCCTCGTTTCCAGCAAATCACGATAGTCGTCTGTGGATATGGAACACAGGGAATTTTCTGATTTCTGTAGAAAAATCACATTATGGAGACCGCAGCATTCTCTGAGCCTCGAGCTTTGAGCCGGGAACGCCTTGTGAATCAATCTAAAGCACCACCGATTAGCTATCTGGTGCCGCCACAGGACCCTGGATGACTTAAGGCTCACCTTTATGTTTAGTGCGTGATTAAGAAAGATCAGACCAACTATTATATAAAAAAGGTAAGGAATAAAAACAGGGATACTTAATGATTCATCTCAGCCATACTGTTTGATTGTAACGGTCTAGCAATTATTGGTTATCAAGTCTAGAGCAACTTTTGCAATCTATTGCTGCCAACGGGCCAAGGAAATCTGAAAAAAATTAGCCAGTAGAGGTACTTTTACCATTTTGATCAATTTTAATTACATGTATCTCATTTTGAAAAGTGAAAAAAATTGATTGGTTAAATACCTTCCGCTTTCTTTTATTCTCAGTTATCAGTTTACCTGCTTTCTCTCAGAATTGATTTTAAACACTGTATCCCTTATTCAAGCATATTGATAGCATTATTATGTTTGTGTTTGTGGGGAGGGTTGGGGGGGAGGGGCATAAAATAAAATTATCAAAATCAAGCTCCATGGTTCAATATTTGATTTTTGCTATCGACATCTACTATTAATTAAATCTTATTATCGTGACTGCGTTCTTTACGTTGTAAATATATATAGATTACTTTTCAAAAGGTTTAAATAGCGCTTTTTTGAAGTTCTGAAAGCTAAAGTGTTCTTACATTTTAAGAACATACCACTGCAAATTTTGATCAGACAGATCAATATAATGTGCAACACTTTATTGCTCTTGAACAAGGGCGTTTAATAAAATGTACGTGCTAAGCTAAGCTAATAATGCTATTAATGCGAACAAAGCTAAGTGGATAGGAGATTGTCTGTGTGAGAAAACGTTCATCGGGACTAAGAGGAGAGATTTATTGGGACTCTACATTTTGGAAGAAAGCACAAAACCATCCATTGCTTTGTAAAGACTAGCCAAAACTGCCAGTGCTGTTTACTTTTCTTTTGAAATTCTCGTACCTTCGCGTTTCTTCCTCTTTAAAATCTCTCACATTAAACGACAAGCTTCCGGAAGTCGCTACTTAAAAGGTTGCTTTATCTGCGAGAGGCAAACTTTTTTGCCCGCAAACAACCGCAAATCTCTTTATCTCTAAATTTGCTGAATTGGGTAACAATGCAAAAGACTTTTAGTGTGGCTCTTTGCTGTCTGTATGGTCAAGTAGCAAAGTCAACTTGGACCAAAGTTAAAGGCCGCGAATGCCCGGACCTCGGCATGTTCAAGATTAAAGCGACGACGCAGGCACTCGACCCGTCAGTCAACAGGGCCAGGCCAGGACCGCTAGGACGGCGTTGTCTGGACAGACACATGGAGGTCTTCCTTGAAACTAGAGAGGTCATGAATTTTCAATACACTGGACCGAATTAGAGAAGTTTGCCCCCTCCTTGTACCATGTCAGAACTGTCTCATACTTGATCTAAGTTGATGAGTTTGGTTTCAAGGACAATGATATGAACAAACACATTGATGTCCTGATTAAATGTGGAACTTTCTTTTTCTAAGACCATGTGCAAATTCTTTTTAAAGTGTTTTTATAAACGTGATAAAAGAGAGTTCCTAAAAAGTGAAAACTTTGAAGAGAAGACAGAATCTGTTAATAATGCTGTAATCTCTTTTTTGGAGAAATAAATATGTACATTGTATGTAGGTAAAGTGAGGTTCCTCTTTAATTGTTTCTTCATTAGGTGTCCTTGAGCGTTTTTTACTTTAGACAATTATGTCTGCAGATGTGAACTGGTGGGGAATGAAAAATGATCCCAATTAGAAACTGTGATTTCATGGAGGGATCACTGTGACCTGCTTTGTTTGCTGGTCCCAAAGGGTACCACTTGAGCCCGACCTTTAGTACTAATTTGGTTTCGAGGGCAATGGGTCCTGCAGCCAATCGAGCAAGAGTATTAATTTCCAAGAGTTAATCAATACTGAAGAGTTAATGAATAACTTTCCATAAGTGGAAATTTAAATAAAAGTAGTGAATAATTGAAATTGTTGAAGTGTGTGTCCGTATACGTTAGATAAATGTAAAAATGGATATGTTTAACTTATAATATAAGAATATTTGAAACTTGTAAGGAACGTATAACATAGTAATTCATAATTATTAGGTCAATGAATTTGGAATGTCCAGTAGTTTTTTTTTCTTTTTTACAAGTAGTTTTAATAGGCATGCTTCTATTTACTTGACTAATAATAATTATTGAGCATGTGATATACAAAATAGTGAATATTTCTTACATGTCAGGAAATAAATGCAAAATTTCGATCTTAACACTCTCTTTAATATTTTTATACAAAATAAAGAAGCAATAACTACCCAAAGTCTCTCTAGAAAATATATGAATAATGGAAAAATACCGAATTTCGAGAAAATAGAACATTTGGCCGCCCATAGAAACTGTTAAAAAATAGAGATAGAGACCATTTTTATCGTTTTAGTTGTGCAAAAGTGCAATCAAATTTGTCAGGATCAATTTGTAAAACCTAAGTTGATATTCTATATAACAAATATTGAGATTTTCATTTACTAAGGAAGGTAGCAAACTAATGCGAAACAGAGCATTTGTCTTTATGATGTCTGTTTTAAGTTCTGTAGGGGTAACGAAAGATCCCAAACTCTTATCTCACTTCCTCTATCGGTTCTTTCACCTTCACTCCTTAGTGTAAAAACTAAGAATTCAAATGATTTTTTTTAATTGTCATGAAATACTGAACCTAAGTCATGTTTCTTTAATTAGCTAAAGTATTTTAAAATGATTGGTAGATGAATTAAGATACATGATCTTGATTAACAAATTGAACTTGCCACTCCCTTCAGCATACAGAGATAATTTAAACAAATATTTCTGTAACGTATTATGATTAGTTCTTGAAACATAACATGAAATAACCTGCTTATTTTAAATTAAAGTCAATCAGAACTGTATTTCAAGTACCTCTATCTTCCTGTCTGTTTACCTCTCTCTCTATCTTTCTCTTTCTCTTTGTCTATCTCTGTCTCTATCTCTTTTCTCTCTCTTTTTTCTTGCTCTCTGTCTCTCCGATCTTTTTCCTGCTCGTGTAAAACCTTTTAATAACCTCTATGTACCTTTTTTAATTTAAAAAGCAAATACAAACGTCATATACACGTTCTATCCCACAATCTCATACAACATACTGATGATAATAATGATACAGGCACTTTTTCTTGCCCTAAGCTCAGCTTTCCAAAAGACCAAGCCCACTGGGCCAGATGTTTGCCAACCCAGAGTGTGGAGGGTCTAGAGGGGCGGCCTAGACACGCACAGAGTCAACACCCGCAACCTGAGGCTAGAGTGTCCATGGGCCCCTCCACGGCCACTCGAAAGTGTACAGAAGCGCTAAAGGGCCGTCGTTTAGTTGGTACTCAATCTACTCATTAGTTTGACCCAAAAAAGCACACAATAAGAGATATCCACACAAGCTGACTCCTATGCGCACACCTCCCCACATTCGCCACTGATTTAATTAGAACCATGTCTACAGTTGAAAGTCGTCTAAGTACCCCGGCGTTTTCTTGATAAGAAAACTCACCATGTTTAATTTACGGGTGACGAGTCTAACTTCATGTAGTCGGGATCCAGTTCGATTCAGTTATTGTATCACTTCCTTTGATGAATGGATCTGATTTTGATTCCACCTACACAAAATGAAATTTTGAATTCTTTCTAATTGAACCATTTTATACAACATGTCTAAACTTGCAACCATTGTCATCAGAATAAATGTTGTTTTAAGAGAAATGTACTTATTTGAATTTAACACCGAAAAGACAAAAAATGCGTGTTTGAGGAAGATTTACTATCATAATCTTGAAACAAAATAAGTGGTATTGATAAGTTGAACTTACAATAGACTAATAAATGTACACACCCATTAAACCAAAACGGCAAAATGGGATCTCAATCTAAGTAGATTTGCCAAAATAATTTCTTCAAGATGAAAATAAGTCAGACTATACTAAAAATACATGATTGTATTTGAACCAATAGTCTTATTCAATTGTAAAGCCCACAATTTTCATTTTTGTACGTTTTCCCTAATCCGTTTATCTTTTGAAGATTTTCGACACGATTTTGAAATTTCCCCTTTTGCAAATGTTGCAATGTGACTTAAATAAAAAAGAATTACTCATCATTTACTTTCAATGTTGTTGTTTTTCCAAGTATCAGGAAATACCTCTCCCTTCTACTGTAGTGGAACTACTTTTGAGTCATGGTTTCAGGGAGCGGACTTCTAGTCTAGTGCTGGTATGTACAACACGGCTGAAAACTGTGACTTGTGACTAGAGGAAGTTTAAATACGTGAAGTAAAAGCTACAAAAAACAACTTAGCCCCCTGCCTAAGTTTATAGCGCCGTTGGCCAACATGAATCACAACTGGAGCAGAACAGGCGCAGTACTTGGGGGTGCAATAACGGACATAACGCAAAAGGCCTAAGATCCGAAAAGTCAACAGAGAACGTACTGCCGTCCCCTGGTCGAAACTGGCAAGTCGCTCACGGCCCGTAATACCGACTTGTGAGTACGTATTATAAATGTCCGGCAGAGCGAAAATTAAACAAACACTGGAATGGTCCCCGTATTTTCGCTAAGTGGTCCGTGTCTTACGGTGGTGGGCGTTAGTTAATATTAGGTGGGCTGATTCAGTGTGACAAATTAATAGTAATGTTCAAGAAGTGTTGTGCGACAGCTGAAAGAGACAAAGACTACCGACCTAATACTTCTGTTGTCCGACACGTAATCTCGAGGGAGGGGGGGGGGAGAAAGAGAGAAGAGGAGCGTGTACCAGTTGAACTTGCCCGAGTTGTTTAGGGCTATTATAGATGATTAATATAATGCTGTAACTGCTTATTAATCAGTAAAAAAAAAAAAAACTGGCATGCAAGTCGCATGAAAGATCCATCGTAAAACCGTCACTACAAGCATGATAGTATAGGGTTAAGCTACTTTGCCATTACTTTTTTATTTGTTAATTTGCTTAATAAGATTTGCATTGAATGAAATAGCGAGAAGAAAAAGTCAACCCTACGAAAATTAATTATGCCAATCTTTCTATATCTATTTTTACTCAAAATGTGATAATGAAAATATCATAAGAAGGTTTCAAATTTAGATCTTTTAACAAAGGAAAAGTCATGGCGACAAGATGTACTTGGTAACCTATGAGGCAAAGCAAAGCGACATTTCTTTTATCGATCAACATGGGTTAGCTAATCATTTCAAACATTGATACAACTATCTTATTACATATAACATTTTATTATTTTAAAAAAATATGCATCTAAATTATGTGCAAAACTGGTGGTTATTTTTATCAACAAGTTAGAGGATAAAAAGAGAAGCTGTTGTAATTCATAAAGAGGCGGTTCTAGATATCACTGTATCCTCTTTCTTCTCCGCATGGACAATTAAAAAGCACAGTTTTAGGGATTTTGATCAATAAACTTAAATCAAGAGACGAGGAAGTCAAGACAAGTCGGTTTTTAGACCCAAGCAGTTTCGAATGGGATATCCCTGGTTTGATTTCCAGGCCGCTCTGATTGATTCAGTGTCAGTATAATGTGACTAGCAAAGTTTTCAGTATACTGCTTTTGGGGCCCCCTTGCTGTAAAATATTTTCCGTGGAAACCTAAAAGAGGTTAAATCATGCTGCGACGGATTCCCAGAATTATCTCAGTATGGAACTCAATGTAAAAAGCACGTCGATTTTACTGTTTTGGTAAGGGTAGAGTGCGTAGCTTCTAATCAGAAAGTCACGGGTGCAACCCCGCTCTAACCAACGCATTTTTTCCCTACCAGTTGACACAGTGTGTCAGTGTTAGTACAATCTGACCCAGAGCTCTGGGTATATTGCTCTTAAGTGCCTTTGTCATATATCGGTTGAACTAAGGCAGAGTTTTGCTTTCTCCAACCAAGTATTATTATTTCTATAAGGAAACATCATCATTCTGCTACCCGTTTCTTTTTGTCAAATTGTTAAATAATGTGCCATAAATAACGATCGGAATAATAATAACGAATATAAACTGAAATCAGTTTCAAATAATTGACATGCAGATTTAACTAAAGAAATTCAGAAACGTTTCTAAACAATAGTTTCCGTTGCTTTTTTCAGCTAGAATTAGAAACGGACCGGTCAATGATCTCACCTACAAAAATAAAAAAACAACCCCACAAAGGGTTAATCTTTCAGTTATCGAAGTATAAAGTGTCAAATTATTTCTATCAAATCATTTTGCTCTTGAACTGACATCATTACTCACAAAGACGTAAAAGGGGTGTGTGTGTGGGGGGGGGGGGGAGAATCCCTGTTTGATTAGGAAAGGTGCCTCAGACCAGCCGGCAGATCTACACACGCGATTCTGTCTTGGATCACCCTGGCATCGAGACGACCTTCCTGTAACCCCGTGCATGTGTACTTAACTCTGGTGTAAACGTAGAGGCTTTTAACAGAGCGTTAGAACTGAGGAGACGGATGCGGTACCGAGCCGTGATACAGGCGGTGCGAGCGGAAATGATCATTTACACTGTCCAGGAGAGGTAAAATCCAAACACTGTCTACGGATGGTTTCACAGCCTCTAAGCTTCCTGAAAAATCATTGATCTATACGAAGACGAATGCTTCATCTTTTAAGTCAAATATTGGTCACCAGCTCAAAATTGAACGTCGGGTGACCTGTCCCTAAGTCATGGTCTACTAACTAATCTATCAAGACCACATGAGAATCCTTATATGTACTGGACACTGGACACATGAATGAGGAGCGGTGTCTTGGAAAGATCTGTTGTAAATCACGTGCTGATTTTCAAAACGATTACTATTTCAATACAATCTATTGCAGATTGTCGAAAGGGAATTTGCTATTTCTGTATCCCCAAGAATCCTATTAGCTTCAATAATATTGTAATAGTGGCATAGGCCACGTTGTGACAGCAGAAATCTTATTTGGTTGTCTAAGTTCTGACTTTGCCTCTCTGTATTGGTCTGTCTGTCTGTGTGTCTGTCTGTCTGTCTGTCTGTCTGTCTGTCTGTCTGTCTCTCTCTCTCTCTCTCTCTCTCTCTCTCTCTCTCTCTCTCTCTCTCTCTCTCTCTCTCTCTCAAAGTGTCATAAATGGTCACCAAAATATGATAAAAATCAATTATGTCAAAATAATTATTGCTGTTGACGCGTATAAAATTACTCGCTATTCTTTAGGTCTATGCTCATGCTTTTACATCGCAGGTTCAAATGACGTAATATATAAAGACTAGTAATGACTAATGCCTTTCACATTGATACTAGAAATAATTTTTGTTACATCACGCGAGGTTAATAGACGTAGTGCATTTTCACTTTTATTCTAGTTTTATCATTGCATCTCATGCAGTCGTTTCATTAAGTTTATGAGTACTGATGCTTGATTTTATATGCAAAATCTAATTTAAAAATTAACACCTCGTGACAAACTCCTAACGGCCTCTTTATTTCCGTAGAGTACACGTGACACTCATTAATTTTTCGTCATTGAGGGAAAAAATCAAAGTGAAATTATGAAATTATACCGGACTGTAATATCAACTCTCTGTCATAGTAAAAAAAATCAATTTCGTATCCATGGCAACAGAGATTCCAAGAAAAAAAACTCCATTAGATTGGTTTTCATACCTTTTTCTTCACTTTTCTTTTGCTTTTTTTACACCGCCTAAAAAAAGGCTCATTCCTTGTTTAGGCATCGGCTGATATTCGCCATTATCTCCAGTTCTCGGCACAGACACCACAGAAAACGGAAATGGCTGTCGGGGTTTAGCGTAGATCATTTTGACCAATCAGAGACGACATCACGCACGCAGACGTCATTAGTGGGTTAATGTTTTTCTTTCTCTCATCGCCATTAAATGTATTCTCTGAGAGACAGAAGAGACGTTAAACAACACGGAAAGCTAAGCAACCGTTGGATTGTATCGGGCTATCTTTAAAAGTATGACTGTGGTTTCACAGCTTAACTATCGTACTGGAGACGAATCGTTTCACTTGTGACAGTCTTCGACAATGGAGACGGAAGTGGTTCAATGCGGGGATGGTTATACACGCACACCGCTGTTCTAGTGATCAGTACAGACGGTCAAAACAGAGGGATTTAGCTTTTAAAGGGCCCTCTAAAAACTTCTGACTTCGATCGCTTCACTAATGACAGTTTTATCTCAATGAGCTTTAAGTCATTCTTCGCTCAAATTCATGGCGTCTTGTATGTTATCTTGCCAATTTCAGGCTTAGTAGAATCTTGTTCATTATAGCCTTAATCTGTTATGCTTGTACTTCAAATAATTTTCTGCCCATTATTTAAATAGTCTTGGTTCTTTTTCTTTTTTGAAGACCTTTTGGTGTTTGTGGTTGTTGTTTTTTTTGTTTTGTTTTTTCGATTTTGTGTAAAAGAATATCTGACATTAAACTTACGCTGATAGAGAACTTAAAAATATGTTTGTATGTTTAAGAAAGTGATTTCTCATTTCTAGATTTGTGAATGGGGTTCTTAATTTCTTTTTTTGTAGTTTGGGGGGGGGGGGGATAAATAAACCAACTATCTGAAAATACCGAATGAATCAAGCATTTAAAAAGAAAATTACGAGAAGTAGCATCTTTTTTTTTTGGTGTTTAAAATTTTAGACGGTGAAAGATGCGAACAAACGTGAAATTGCTGCCTGTTTTTTTTTTAAATAGCAGTTCCAGGTACCAACTGGTGAAATCTGCATCAGATTGGTCCAAAGCCTGTCTAAATTATTGACCCATTATAAAACAATATATTATTATAACGTGATGCAAGTAAAATGCTTGAAATCTTTTAGAAGGTCCAAAATCTTAAAGGGTCCTAACATATGGAAATCAAAATCGTTGCTACTGGCGAGAATATTGTTGTTGTTTTTTTTCTTTTAGGAGAAGGCGTGTACCAAACGATATAGAAAAAGATGGAAACAGGAGAAACAATACTACTGGTGTGCAGATCGTCATAGAAATGAAAAAATATAAATTCGAAAGAACCAGCTACATGTATAACAAAAGTGTAGTAAATCAGCTCGGACAAAGTGCGCGGCGCCGGCGGAATTCAAGGGTAATGAACTGAACTGTGAACACGGGATTTGGAGGCATCGACACCCACTTATCACTCACACAAAGGAAGCCTTCAAAACCAGTGACAAAAAAGCGCGTCCGACCAATCAGGTGTCAAACAAGGCCATAAATCATCTACACCAGGCAGCGATTTCCTATACCGGATCCCCTTTCCAGAGACCTCAAACCTCCTTCGCTTCAACACCGGCCTGGTACTCTGATAGTCCGGGCCGGTCCATTCTTCTACGCTGTCCCACCTTTATCCTCCCCAGCGGTCATCTGTTTTCTTACCTCTGTGCTGTCAATGTTCCTGGAACACGCACCATTAGTTCGATTTTTCGGTTCCTCGCACCTTTTTTAATTCAGTCTCAGCATGACAATTTAATTCAAACTGGGGAAAATCAATGCTGATTTTGGGGGTTATCAAATTTCATTTTCAAACTAGATAATTATTAGAGTGTTCCAGAACTCTGTGACGTATTCTGAGACTTATAATCCCCCCCTCCGTCCCTTCTCTCTCTCTCTCTCTGTGTCTCTGTCTGCCTGTCTCTGTCTCTGTTTCTCTCTGTCTGTCTGTCTCACTCTCTCTCTCTCTCTCTCTCTCTCTCTCTCTCTCTCTCTCTACTCTCTAACTCTTCATCTATTTCTATCTTTCTGGCTATTTCCTTGATATCTCTATAATTTTCATCTAAAATAACACTCATATATTGTTATCCATATTTTGTCTAGTACAAATTTCAACCCCGAAGCATCCTAAGGCTACGTCCCTGGAGCTAACGTCTGTCTCATCACGACTTATAATGCCAGTCAGCCAAGCAGACATATTTGAGTATGTCAGGTGCAAGCTTAGTGAATTGGTGTTCTTTGCTTAGACATTAAAACATAAATTATCAATTAAAATTTCGCTATTAGGAAACGTCTTAATATTGCCAAGTCTATTTAAGCTAGAATTACGAAGGGAAGAATGAAGAGAGAGAGAGAGAGAGAGAGAGAGAGACAGAGAGACAGAGAGATAGAAAGAGACAGAGACAGAGGCAGAGACAGAGAGAGACAGACAGACAGAAAGACAGAGAAAAAAACAGAGACAGAGAAAGATAGAGAGAGAATAAGAGAGAAAGAGGAGGAGAGCATCATTAGAAGATAGTTTTCTCGACCTCCTTACTATAACTATTTAAACTCGTGTGTTCTTTACATCAGTTTTTGTAAGTGGGTGGATATCGTTATGTAATTATTACTTCTCTCGATTCGTAATATAAAGTCGTTGATTAGCGACTGGATTTTGTTATGTTATAATCAATGTGCTATTTATATCGCAGTGACATCCCGTTCTTAAAAGCAACTTTAAGAGTTAAAAATGTGTACACAAACTTGAAAGAACACACTATCGCCACCCTCCATAAAATTTATTTTGATTTGAATATAAAAGCTGTGACAGTTGACACGACGGAAGTTTCTACACTATGCTTCAATGATTATATAGGTATGGAGAGAGATAATGTTTGGCAGCGAAAAGTATTCAGTCATGAACTGACTCATTTTCCTTTCAGGATTCACAATAAATCAACTGTCTTTTACTATAGGAATGTCATAGGTGTGAGAGGGGGGTTCCATATGGGAGTTTCACACGTCCAACGTGTGTAAAGAAAGAGAAAGACGTATTTATTTTGGACGTAATCGTATTTGTTTGAAATATAAAAGCTATTTAATCGGATTATTTGCAAAGAAATATCCTGGTAGCGTTGATGCCTTTGCTATTTAAATGCAGTTATTGTGATGTTTGAAAAATTAAAGTTATTCTTGGGACAATCGCTACAAGACATCACTTGTTAATATACTAAAAGTAATGATAATTTTTGTAACAACTCAGAATCTTGAGGGAATCAGCAATAAACCACTGTAAATTGACATTAGAAAATTCAAGGAAAATTATTTTAAAATGACATAATTTTGCATCTCTAAATTCAAATATTTTTTTGTGTTTTCTTTTTGTTCATCTTATTCGTTCACAGTTGTAAAGAAGAAAAATCGAACTCTTGTTTATGAATGTTTTACGCAGCTTATAAAAAAATGTGTTAAACATTTGCAAATTAACTTTGATGGTGACAAACAGCGGGAATGGGCAACTGGAAGCAACGGGTGCCTTAGATTTAAGGCACACCCAAAACTCTAGATTAAAAACTGCGCCTGAAAAAATATCCCGCAGCATAAAAATCCAATAAGAAAATAAATTCGTAAATTTTACCCACAGGACTGCGAAAAGATATCTCTATCTTTGGATTTTTTCAGTATAAGGGGATTTGATCAATGTACGTTCTAAGGGTAAAATAAAACATTGTGTGTGTGAAAAGGGGTGACCGGATCGCTTTTCATTTTGAAATAAAATGCATGAAATTGAAATAAATTGGCTTGGGCTAAAAGCAAATGCCTTTTAATAAAGTCGGCGAGAAACATCTGACGTGGAGCTTTTCTTTTTCAACATAAAATTATTTTTCGTACGAAAGCTTTGAATATACAAAGAACCAATAAGCGATCGTAAGCTACTTCCTTCTTGAAGGTGTTTGTGGTGTAATTCAGATGTGTACTAGCATAAAGCAGCTTTAAAGCTTGGAATAACATGCACGAAAACGTTTTATTATGATAATATTATATGCAATAACTTAAGCTTAACTCGGGCTCCTGTTAAAAAAACAACAATAATTATTTTTAAAATTCTAGGCACCCCGATTTTTCACATTGCATATCTTATCAATAAGAAGGATTTGGGAAGGGCATAGGGAATACATTAATTTATAGAAAAATGATACTGAAATAAATCGTTTATATATCAGACACTTCTTAATGTTTGCATATAAGTCAAGCCAATTCTAAAAAACATGAATTTATTATTTATAGGCCTACTTAAGTGCGAGGAAGCGGTTTTCCGTTTTCAATATATTCCGCTGTAATGGTTTAACGTTTTTGTGAAGTCGGCAAGAACATGAGTCAAAATTCGACAGAACGAATTTATCTCACCAAAAAAGACTGAAGGAATTTGTCGTTTTGAGCCTTCTTATTCTCCCTGAAGGAGTTTCACAGTTACTTACTTGTTTTTAAAAACAAGATTTTTATCAACTTTCTCAGTGAAAAGCGGGGACAGACACCGAGACAAGGAAGACAGAACACCATAGCGAGTGGTCCCATTCTGTGCGGAGTCGCCAGAATAAAGAGGATTTTGGAAGAGATCGTGAGAGGAGCAAGGGTATAGAAAGAAAAGCGGCAAACAAAAGAAGTCGCGAGAACGTTAAAGCTACGGCTGGTGGTATCTCGAGTGGAGGGAGAAAGGCCGGGGTGAAAGTTTGAAGTAATTATGGTATTTAAAGGAAGTGCTCAACTGTACACCGCCTGTCAACGAGGCCTGTGTCGCCAACGAAGTCTCCACCGTAAGGTCGCGGTCTGGCCGAACAATGATCGGGCGGAATCAAACTTGAATCAATCACGCCCGGGGTTTGCATATTGACGCTGATTCAGGCCGGGCGGAAGGGGGTGTGTCCCCTGCAGGTGAGCCAGAAGCAAAGTGGGTGGGGGGCGCGGTCAACAGCAACGGCGGTGCTTTCCGGAACAGCCGGGGAAAACTGCCCCAAAACTGGTGAAGTCTGAAACTATGGTAAGGGGTTCTGAGAAAAAGTAACGGGCGGACGAGGCGTGACTTTTGACTTGTTTATGAATGAATCCAACCCTAGACATTCTTTTTTCTTAGAAAGTTGTGGGCTACCGGTGCCGATGTAGAGAACGCAATGGTGCGCACGTTATGAGGCGTGAAGCAATACGTTTTCTCCGTACCGAACTTTTCCAATGGAACTGAAAAATAAAAGATGCGTTTTAGAAAATGTCAACTAAAAGATAATTATTAGCTTATTTTATTACCCATGAAATAATTTTAATCATTAACAAAAATTGTGAAATATTGAGTATTGCTAATGATAAAAATAATGATAATGAGAACAATAATAGTAATAATAAAAGTAATAATAATAATAATAATAATAATAATAATAATAATAATAATAATAATAATAATAATAA
>RQTK01000567.1:21441-49042 GCA_003991915.1 Elysia chlorotica | reverse complement strand
TAGATAGATAGATAGATAGATAGATAGATAGATAGATAGATAGATCTATCTATCTATCTATCTAACTATCAATCTATCTATCTAAATAACATCCATCAACCCATCTATCAATTTTTTATCACCTTTCTTTCCCTTTTCTCTTTTTTCTGTTTCTGTCTTTAACTCTCTCTCTCTCCTTCTCTCTCTCTCTCTATCTCTCTATATCTCTCTCTTTTTTTCTTTTTTTTCCCTCTGCCTATCTGTAGCTGTCCCCCGTGGCATGTATTACTATTACATTATTGTATCTTTCTATTCACACAGTCGTTCCTAAACTATTGAAGCGCAGCAGGCTCCTCAACCAAAGACGTCAAAACAACCAGGCTACCGCCAGATATGAAAGACATCATGCAGTCAAAATAGTCAACTAAAAGCAGCACATTTACATCAATCAAATAAAAGCTGAATGGCCACACAATGAATATGACATTTTCACATTATGATAACCTTTGAAGCAAGTGGAAGAAAACATTCCCTTCTATTGAGCAAATCATACTTGATTCTAAGACTACAATTGAACCGGGAGGAGCAGAGGACGAAGTTATATTCTTTGTTAATTGCTTTCATAGAAATAATTATTAAGGGAGTTTGTTGAACAGTTTTGGAAGTTAATAAACGGTTTGAACGTTTTGAAACACCTGCTTGAATTTTTAAAAAGGGTACATTTTAAGTACGGGTTGGACGAATAAATTAAGCACTGTGCTGGGGTAGGAATGTTGTCGACATGTGCGTCTTCGGCTTGTAAGTTACCGTACATGGAATTGGGCTTTATCGTTTTACCTATCCAAATTTTGGCTGAAATAAAAGAGAAATAAAGAAGGAAAAGTCAAAATTTCTCAGTATTAGAACACTGCACGAGAGTAGCAATGCCTTTTCCAACTCGATAATAAAAATAAAAGTCGATTGAATTTGTATGAATGTTCAGCATACATGTATTTACAAACTCTTTTAAACTTTGAGCCTTCATTATTATATTAACGCAAAATAAATAAACTATGAAAAACCACTCTGAGGGTTCTATATTTTAGCTTTAGGCTACTTTACCCGGTATAAGACGTTTCTTATAATTCTATAACTTTTATGATAGATTAAATATGTAAGAAAAAAGTGGTTTGTCTTATTTCTAGTATTTTTTGTTAGGTTTAAATCGCAACAGGCAACCATCAAACTATCAAAGCCTTGAGAGAAAAAAAAACCGCCTCATGCGTTCTTTTTGCAATATGAGGTATAATATAACAAACCAGGGAACCAGGTTTAAAAATATTTACAGGCATGCACAATTCATGTATATGAAATTTTTTATTAACGACGATTTTAGGTTTCGCAATGGTGGAGAATTTAAAATGCAATAGTTGTTGTTTTTTTTAATAAATAAAAAAAAACTCCTTTTGTGAAATCGGACTCCCAACTTCTTAACGGGAAAACCCACACCAGCATGTAAGAGGACACTGGCTGTATGTGTAGCACAAAGAGATCACAGGCTTCGCGGACAGGGCGAGTGCAGTTGCTTTTCTTGGGATGATGGATAGAGACCAGACCAGGCAAGCAGACAAGTGGAAGACAGTTTGCCCCTAGGGTTCTGTCTACTGTCTCTGCCTTAGGGCATGAATATTCATTTTCATGTATTTTGATCCCTCTCTTTCTTCCTTTCGACCTCTCTCTCCGTCTCTCTCTCTCTCTCTCTCTCTCTCTCTCTCTCACACACACACACACATATTCAATCGATCTCTTTTCATCTACCTCCACTTTTTTTTCTATTTCTACGTGCCTGTCTGTCTCTGATTATGTCTCTGTCTTTGTTTCTGTCTCTGTCTTTTTGTCTCTGACTGTATGTATGTATGTCTGTCTGCCTGTCTATCTGTCTGTCTCTATTGGTTTGTCTGTCTCTGTCTGTTCGTCTGTCTCTCTATGTCTCTCTTTGTCTCTGTCTCTATCTCTGTCTCTCTCTCTATGTCTCTCTCTCTCTCTCTCTCTCTCTCTCTCTCTCTCTTTTTCTCTCACTCTCACTCTTCAGGGTCATGAAACAATTACACTAAACAATAACAGCAACAACAACAACAATAACAACAAAAACTGCTGTTCTTCTAGTTACATAACATGGTGTCTTATGTGTTTGTTGGCAACATCAAAATTTAGTAAATGAAAAACAAAAGTGACAAACAACAGGCAGTTTAAAATGCTAAAAAGATTTTTCTCAGCAGGCAGCCGTCAACTTTACACCGACCAGTTGTATAAAGGTTAAAGAGATCAGAAAATGTTACCTGCAGAGCTAACATACATTCACTAGAAATATACCAGAGTACTAGGGAGCCTAGCCTGATTTGGATCCATTATGTCACGAGAAAAAGAAAACTAAAAAAATTATAAAACACGTTACTTTTTTGTTGGAATGGAAGATATTAAATAAGAATAGTGAGCAAGGCAAACATATGTACCGCGCCCCCCCCCCCTTTCCCTTTTTCTTTTCAACTTTTCTAACATTAGAAAAGAACCCAAGGTATCGCATTTGACAATTCAATAACGCATTTTAATAAGGTAAAGAAATAAACGACATACTTCAGTAAAATGAACCCAGTAAACATTTGTCTTTATCTCTCATTCCAAGCGTGTACGTTTATTTTTTACACTTCCTTCCATTCTCTATCAATCCAAACTTTGAACCTCTATATCGTCCTCTTGCTTCTTCTTACTCCATTTTCTCATCAAATATTCTCACATTTATTCCTCATCTCCTCACCTCTTGTCTTTATTTTCCCTCATCTATGGGTTCGCATGTCTGCACGCACATCCCGGCGGACCTCAATATACTACGCACTCACTCGCACCTATAACCCCTCCTGTCCCTCATACTCACTAACACCTCCCCCCTCCCGTCTCCCGTCTCTCTCACTCACCCACCCTACCACTCTGTCCACTGAGTGACCCTGGCCACCACCCTGGCACCAAAGCCGCCTACCTCACATGGTTTAATATCCGTTATTTTCTGACCATCAATCTTGCAGGAGGGACAGCCGGGTCTATAGTGGCAGGAAAGGTATTGTATTAACCTTAATTCTGCTTCAAAAAGCAATATACATAAATATAATGGTAAGTGATACTGCTTCCTTAAGGTCTCCATTCACTGGTGTCAGTGCTGTTCGAGCTTGGGAAATTAAAATTAAGAAACACCAGCCTTTGGAAACGTCCCATTCCCGTTCCTTGTAGAGTGCTTTCAAAAGTTCAAGACTATTAAACACGATAGGCTTGACAACTTAGATGATCCGAATAAAATTGCTTTCACGACGTCTCTTGTTATTTTTACTTTTTTTTTCATGCACAATGCAATTCAAAACCTCAATCTTAAAAAAATATATATGGCTTTAAACTTTTGACTCAATAAAGCCTTTTCGGGGTGTAAGCAATATTTAAAACATAGATTCTACTTCTGTGAAGAGTAAGCTGATTTTATGGCTACTCTGTTGCCCCTATTCTTTATTTGCCTTTATTGTAGTTAGGTTTTGCTTTCTTATTGTTTAATGTTTTTGGCAGCTTTCCATAATGTATTTTCTCTCTATTTCTTTATCTCTTTTCATCGCTCTCTTCCTTTATATTGCGTATTTTCAAAAACAATGCAAATGTCTGCGAGTTTTTTGTTTTTGTTTTTTTGTGTGTGCATGCTCTTGGCTCGTATTTATTGTCTCAAAACACTTTCACCTTACTTTACTTCTCTGCTCCTCCATTTGAATACAATTTAAAAACATTTCTTATCACTTCCTTGCACTCCCGTGCACATTTACTTCATCACCTTTATTTCCTGCCATTATCCGTCCATGTACGCGTTCGTAAAACGGGAAGCGTGGTCTTCGGTTGGGTGTAACTTCCATTCTTTGTGGGAAGGACGTGCGAATATGTTCGTAAATCCCTGTTTGTACCCCGTTGTTCTGTAAGAAAACCTTTGCTTCTTTACAGGTTTTTTCCACCTACAGTGCATTTAATTCTGTGCTCATGTTGTTAAGCCTGAATAAACTTCAGCTACCTTTCCGTCTCTCTGTAAGCCAGCATGTGTATTAGGCGACTAGTGCCAACACTTAAGACAGTGATGTGTGGGCATTAGCATAGAAAGAATTATCGAAGTAATTTAAACATTTTAAGTGGTATAGATTCTGCTTTAGAGTCCCATTAACAGACATTATTACATCTGATGTTTTCCTTGAGCTTTTGTCTAGTGTTTTCACAGCCTTAATGCTCGTTGGGCTGGTCCTGTAGGAACAATTTGAAAAAAACTAATGTGTAAAATGTCAATTACGTATTTAAAAGCTTTTGGGCTGTTTTAAAGCTTCGTGTCGTTGTCTTTTAAGCTAGTTGTTTACTTTATAACTTATACTTAGCACGGTGATTAATTTCAATGTTTCTATTTTTTTTTCTTTAGAAAATGGCGCAAATAGAGTCATATTTTTCATAAATTATGGAAGAGCCTCGCAATGGAGGGCGCCTAAACTCTAGGCTAGAGAGCCTCCAAAATATCTGGTGTTTTTTCAACTCGTGTGTTCTATTATGCACAATATCTAGTATAAACAGAGCCTTACGGTTTTGTATTACATGTTCAGTATCTATAGATAATATTAATCGAGTTTCAAAACTGCATGAAAATGAAAAAAGGGAAGGAATTTTTAGGCTTCAAGAGTTCTAGAGGGAACCTCCACCCGACTTCCTTTTTCATATAACGGTCTTTGCGCCACCTTAAAGCATGCATCAGGAAAAAATACCTCTTCCCTTTTAAAGCATGCATCAGGAAAAAAATACCTCTTCCCTTTGATATTTCGAGTCGTCGAACCATGCGTCATTATCATTAACCTTATAAATTATTTGATTCGTCTTTACAAATAATTTATTTAATATTTTTCCTAGTAAACAATCGAGAAGAGAAGTAATGTTGAAAGAGTCGTAAAAAAAGAGTAAAACAGCAACAACAAATGATTGGAACAACGAGAAGAAAACAAGAGAAGAAAATAAAACTGCACGGAAAAAAGATGAGATAGGTAGATGGGTAGATAGGAAAATAGATAGATATTAAGTGGAAAATAAAGAGAACGCCGAAGGAAGGGAGTGAGAGAAAACCGAGCAAAAGAAATCAATTTCAATTTTCGGGAAGAAAAAGAATTGAATAATACCAGGTTGTAAATTGTGTTCGCACTTTTTTAAATCAAATTAATCGATTTTTGTCCAATCTATAGTTGGATACGTGGGAAAAAATTTTAAATGAATGTTTAAAGTTTTCAAAAATTATTAGAAAATAAACTGAATTGTAATATTTTGTAGACTGAAGATCGATGTACATGTAAACTTGAATGAAACCCACAAGTATATGTCAGGAAAATTAAACTACCGTTGTTGTTGTTTTTTTTCAGTGTTTTTTTCGTTTTTTTACTTTGTTTTTGTTTTTGTTACTCAAACCACTACTGTAATGTTATAAAACTTGTATAACAGTACTCAATCATTATGTCGTAGTTCAAAGGAAAAGGTTTTGATATATCATTGCCTCCAAATCCTCTAATTAATAGAAATTTCAAGCTAACTCTTGGTATGCACTGTTTAACTCAGCATTGTTTGCTCGTTTACAACCCATGCGTCATCGGTTTGATCTTGTGAAGATGTACAGAAAGTACTCTGATATCCTCCATGTCCTCATCCTAATGGATAAAACTACAGACGCCAGACGGACCAGTGTGTTGCTCAACATTTGAGGAAGGACTGCTCCTGTCCGAGTGTATTGCATTATTTATGATGGTTTTCTTCTTTCTCTCTTTCTTGTCGAGCCCTTGCTTATTATCTTTTTCTCTCCCCTGTCCCTATTGAAGAATATCATTATTTTATCTGTATATTTCACCGTTGGATCTGCTTGTCCGTAACTCTTTTTTCCTACTTCATCCACTTTTTTGTTTGCATAATTATTTGCCTTTTTTATATCTAATTTCTTCAGCCTGTCTTCATATCAGTTCTTTAATTTTCTCTTCTCTATCCTAAACATTCTCACTCTTACTAATATTTTACTTGTCACTCTGTCTTTCTGTCTATCCTTTCCTATGTCTCTCTGTATGTCTCTCTCTCTCTCTCTCTCTCTCTTTCTCTCCTTATATATAATATAATATATGCATATATATGTACAAGACGTTTCTATCTCCATCTCTTTGCTCTCCTCACTCTCCCTCTCAAGCTTCGTGTACTTAGCAAGAGCGATCACGCAACCCCTGTCAGCTCCGAGCAATGCGCCGTCCTCGAGGACCTGTCGTCCTGCCCTACGGAGGAGTTAAATTTATCTGCTCTGTCAGCTCCAAGTGACAAATATCTCTGTCACGCCAATCAATGGCTTGTGTCAGTCCGCGCCGCTCAAGAGCCAGGACAAGGATGCGGACAAGAGATGGCCATGTTGATGTCGTAGTACTCTAGACAAGAGTGACGGCCAAAGCAAAGACACATGAGCCTTTTAGTTACAGCGGCGCTGAGGTCTGGGCCATGCATGGTGTGTGCATTTGATTTGAAAGGACATTTTATATGAACATGTTTAAAAATATATATAATCATAAAGTTTATTAAGTACAATTGAGTGATTTTTAGACTGAATGAGTGTGGGAGAAAGAAAGAGAGAGAGAGAGAGAGAGAGAGAGAGAGATAAGGGGGAGGGAAAAACGTGTAGTTCGTTGTTTTATAGGGAATTATCTAATATATAATACTTGGGAATGCACTGAGCTTTCCTTGTCAACAGCGCTTTGCCATTGTGGTTAATTACTGTATCTGTTAAAGTACCTTTTGCACACATTTTTTTCTGTATTCTTTTGCTAACAAATGTGTTCTAAGATATAAAAAAAGACTATCTTTGGTTATATCTTTGGCTTTCGTTTGAAATGCCCCCCGATTTAAGATGATCGTATGGTGTATTCAATTTAGGATAACAGCGTTCAATCAAATCTAAGAAGAATATAATTAGATGACATCTAAGCCATTTACCTTGTCACACAAGTGAGGATCGACTCTGTCTTCGTTCTCGTCAGTTATGGCATTGGTGACAAAATTATCTTACTGCCAACATTGGCTATTTAAACACCATTATGCTTTATTACCTTTGATAACGAGTATTACCTTTGAGGACGTTTTTTCCAAATTCAACTGTGCGTTGTGTAAACATCGTCTTTTTGAGACTAACCTCCTAATGTTAGGTTTTCCTGATTAAAGATAAAGCTATGCCTCACAAGGGATATTGTTGCTAAGAGACGTTCATCTCACTTAAACTCCCACGAGGATAACCAGGTAATCTAGACAAGCCACGACAAGCTACTGGTCACTCGCTGACCAGGGCACGGCATCTCCCGAGCGTCACCAGGTGATGGCACGTTGACAGTGACAGGTCAGTTGGGGAAGCTTATCCAAACATCCAGGGGCAGATAATGGCCTGGATAAAAGGGATAATTAGCCGGACAATACAGGCTCGAACGCCTAATCCAATTGAGACAAGGCTACACAAACATTAGGCCTGCGGATTCATTGGAGGTGCAGCAGTAACAGAGTCATGGATAGGACTGGGCAGGCGACTGACATAGTCAGGGATTGATGCTGACGAGACAGGCACACGGTGCAGGTCGTGTGGCGTATGGAGATGTGACAATGCACATGTTTTATTGGCCGTGTCAAGACACCTTGAGCAAGCTCGGCTCAGCCTGTTCAGCAGGTTAAGGGTTGAACTTACAGTTTTGATAAGCATGGTGTTGATTTCTAGACCATGCCATTCCTGGCAATGTTGCACATATCGAAGTAATCAAGGAATCAAACACGACCTAAACTGCTATCTGGAGGTCATTAAGAGCAAGGTTCCTTGCAGTGGCATACATTATTATTGTGTTAATGAGGTTGAATTGCGTCTTTAACAAATGCAGATTATACAATTACACAAGAAATCTCTTCGTGGCAGAAGAAAACGAGGTTAATGTTTGTGTCAACTGTACCTATTCACAAGTTAGGCATTAATTACATTAATTCCCTTCAGTTCAAACATTGCGTCATATTATTTATAATGAAAAGGGCCAGCAAGTCCGATGTCTGACCACATCGAAATCGTGTGTAAAGGAGTAAAGTATGGTACACGTGTATCAGTATAAATAATAAAACGGTCTTTGATTTAAAAAAGACACATACGCATATATACATTCACAAATATTTTTCTCTTTTTTATTCCACCTTAGTAACACCCTTTCATATTAGAAAAGTTTTTGTTTTTTGTAACTGTGTTTTGAACCTCTTTCAGACGCATGGGATAGTATACTGTTAAATATTGCTTTGTTTCCTTGACCACATGAATTGAATGTAAACCTGCAAATCCCTTGATAAAAGCAACATTGAAGTTAAATATGTGTGAATATGCTATTATGAAAAATAGAATTGTTAGAAAATTGTACATAAACATTCGAGTCGTATTGTACGATAAACAACTAACTATGACGAAGATAAAGAGAAGACCTATTAAATTGATGAATGTTGAACATTATTACTTCTCGTTTAGCATTCAAACAGCTATTAACTGTTTACGCCCCACCCTCTGATTTAGAGAAAGGCAGTTTCCCTTAGAACTTACTATTGTGACAAAGGTAGAACTTAACGACGCGGCATTAATGTGAGACAGGAGTGAGAACCTTTTCAGAGAGCTCGAGGGGAAGAAGCGAAGCACCTGCTGAGAGGGGACATTTCATCAAAAGTAGACAAAAGTTTACATTAGGAGATCCCGTTAACACTTTTTACGGGAAATGGGCCGTGCCTACGAAATTGGTACATGGTAGGTTGATAATCACGGGAAAATAAACACTTTTCTTGAAAGTCATTGACTCTAAAGAAACTGAATAGGATAATAAAACGAACATAACTATATTTCTATTGTAATTTTATTTCTTTGAGGTATTATAATTGAGACAGACAACAAAAAAAACGGAGAAGTATAATCGAAAGAGGACACTTAGTGTTGGGAAGAGACAAAATGGCATAGACAATGAATAAAAAGAAAAAATGAGGAATGTTGTAAATAATTTATCATATCGAGATATCTCTTCGCAAATTGGATTTTTTACCAACATAGTGAAGTTACTCTCAGAGTCATATATCAGTGGCAGTATATTTGCAAAAACAATGGTCGATTTTTAAAGTACTATAATAGAAAGCTATTAAACCTGTTTGACTTTAAAGTTCACACAATGTAGATCTAGTTTGTGCACGATAAAAATGAAAAATGCCCCATATTTTACTCCTTTTTTCAGTGCATCTTTTACTTGAAACATTGTCGCACGTCTACTTTAGGTGTCAAGCTTTTCTGTTCATTATAAAGACCTTTTTAAGTTGTAATGAAAAAATGCAATGCTCTAACAATGTCACTTTGTTTTCATTTTGCCACTGAAAGTTAGAAAAGTATTTACAGTTTCCACTTTAATGACGTATCAGGGAGATTGGTATTGGCTATTTTACATGAGAAGAATTCAGGAATATTTCTCAAAGAAAAATTCAAAATGCATTTTCAGAGGCATTAAAAAGCTTATATTTCTGTCACAAAGTCTTTAATACACAATACATGTATATAATTATATCATGATACCTCAGCTCAAGTAGGTAGTAGAGCATCCATTTATTAAAAATAGGATTGTGTCCCTCTAAAAATGGAGGGGGGGGGAGGGGGTCAGTTTATCAGTTTACTACAAGAAATTTAAAAAACTAAGTAACTTTTTTCAATAATTTTCTCTTTATAAATTCAAGGTTTTTCTCTGAGCAAACTTGCAGATTTTTCAAGAGACCTGGCATATGCTTTAGTTCCAATGATTCTACATAAAACCGCAACCTCAGAAAGGCGGACTGCGCGGCTTCTATGAAGATATTGAGACTTTCCTCAAATTGTGGATGCGGATGAGGAAGCATGCGGCGAGTTTCCCATTACAGTGTAGAACAAAACAGCTGCATTTTACTAACATGTAATATGATATTGGCCGCACACACGCAGAACTAATCCATGTCACAAGCTAGGACAAAGTCTTGGGTATCTCTGACAATTAAAGAAGTCCCTAGACAAACAGTAACAGGTGGTTTGTTCAACTGCGCCCTGTCTCATCAGGAAATCAGAATGTTCGCACCGGGGAATCGTCTCAAACTTTCGCTCTGTTTGACGTGAAACAGAATCTTATCAGGCGCGGCCTTAAACCAACATGGCCATATCTGCGCTTTTTGTCGTATTAATTTTTCTTCCACAGCAAGCCGTATGGCGGGAGGAATACGATATGCCGTCTCTTCCGTTTCACGGAGTATGAAAAGGGCATCATTACTCGACAAAAGAAGGCCTGCAGTGGTCAATAGTGAACGCACTAAAGAAGACAATTCCAGTAAATTTGTATTCTCCCTCAGTGGATGAAAAAATTTCAATATTTAATATTTCAGGTGTATGCTCAGTAGAGGCTGATATCAACCCCAGTCTTTGGTACACTATTATCTTTTCAAGCCTTCTATCAATTCAAAACACAAAGAAAGAAATATCGAAAAAGAAGGCAAAAAAAATCTCTTTCGAGCATGTTTTCTACGTTTTCTATCGTTCCACGCACCAATTTGTATGCGTTCTCTTTTTTTCTCGCTCACCAATATTTTTTTTTTCTGGGATGAAAGTTCGATTTCTTTTAACACAGCTTATTTTACTTGGAGAACTGTACGATATTTAAGTTCCAAATCTTCCGTGATTTTAACTGTTCGTATTTGAGAAACATCTCGGAAATATTATTATGCACCTATAAAATGTTATCTTTACAGTAAACAACAACAACAAAAAACGGTCCAGATTTTGCATTTAAAACCGTTTTGATTTACCAACAAAGACACTGAAACAAATGAATGTTTTCTCTTGTAAATGATCTTAGGCTGGCTTTAATATATAATAGAAACCGAATAAGTTTTATGAAAAAGATCAGAGGAGATAAATATTTAGGAATGCGCATGGGCTTTTACAACAAAGAAGTCTATGAAGTAACATTTAAAAGAAAGCTTAGGCGAAGCTGGCTTGTAAACAAACTGCATTTAAACGCACGGGCTCTCCTTCTCTCCCTTTCGTCTCTTTCTCTCTTTCCATCTCTCTCTGTCTATTCTCAAAAGTATGTCGTCATAAACAACCTAGTAAATATACCAGTAAAATCACGCCACTGCTAGGCTGTCTCATACAAACTATTACTAACGGAAGAGACAAGGAACGTCAGGGCTGTACTATGAAGAGTCTACGTCCATAACATGACATCTCCATCATCGGAAGAGTAGCCTGAAACACGCTGTCTCGCCCTTTGTCCGATGTTTATCCGTCGCATGGCGAGCACTCGAGCAGCCCTTGTGCTGTCTCCTACAGCCCTATGTAAACATTGGCAGTGACAACTCACGCCAACACGTATTTGGACATTCCATGTGACGGAGTGCACCCCCACTGATTCAAAAAATTCCGCGGAGTGAAAAAGCTTTGAAAACACTGTTGGAAAAAAATAATATCATAATATAAGAGCGGGTTTTAAGATAAGATCAGAGCTTTTGGGTGATGAACAGGCGGTCAGTGTTTGAATCTAGATCTCGACTTTTGTTATCGTCTTCTGATCCCTTGGACCCATGGGTCGTTAAAAATAAAGATTACCTTTTCCTTTGGATCCATGCAATTTTATTGAAAGTTATTTTCATGGCATAATTAAAAAAAAGCCATTGTGCTTACTTCGCTGTTTCATTCTGTTGGTGTTGTCATATTAAAAAAAAAATACTATGTCAACTGCTTAACCTGGGGTTCTGATAAATATTCTTTCACTGTCTCAGGCTTTTCAGCACGTGCAACTTCCAGACGTTATTTTGGGGACATGTCCACAATAAATATGGTCTTATTGCTGACGTTGTATGTTAAGAAACCGACTCACACTCTCTCTTACCGATCTCAATCTTCCTAAATAGACAAGATCTAAATCTTGAAGCATTCACCCTCGAACCATCTTCTGATAACCACAATCTTTTGGCGTAACCATTCGCTGCGTTTCAGGGAGGAAAAAACGTTAAAGTCAATGGTTTTTATTTTCTATTCTTCTTTTAAATTATAACTTTTCGGTTTGGATTTTTTTTCATTATTCAAATGCCGTTCGTTTATATTTTTAGAAATTAAAATATGGCTCAGCTTTCTGCACTGTCCATCATTAATCATCTATAAACTACATCATAGTCTCTTTTTCTACTATCGTCAACAAAGTCAACTTTAGTAATAGTCTTATACTCCTAACTGTTGAATCATCCAGCTACTATAAAGCAAATATATGTGTCTTTAACACGTGCAATTTTAATTCATTACACGAGGCTTTTACATCTTTTTTAAATTATCAAAGTTCCCACAAAGCTTCAATAGGAAGTGCTTCATATAACAGTTGTCAATTGATTCAAAGTATCCTGTAACAGGAAATGAAAACTAATACAGATCCAAGGTTCGAGTCCACCTGTCTACTATTGTGAATACTTACAATTTGAGACACTTTGCTCCTAGACTATTATACTACCCAAACAATACGATCTGCTTGGGTTGTTGTTCTCATGTTTCCCTGAGATGCGAGATAGCTTATCTGTTTTTGGAATAATTATAGTCCATGTCGAATACAATCTCCTCATACCACAACAAAATTGTCATTGAATCGGCGTCATTTGCAACTCCATCCTGCCAAATGCGACCTTTATTTCCCATTGACGGCACACCGACTAAAGAGAAACACTCACCATTCTTCCGCCCATTTTGTTTTGTGTTTCAACAGACTGTCTCTGTTGCCGATGATTATCTTTTCCTTCGCTTCTCCAGAATCTGTTGGCCGCTGCGATAATTCCGCACTGCCGCTACTTTAATGATGAGTTTTGACAGTCCTCAGAGGTCCGTGTCAGATCTTTGTTAAAAGTATGGAGCTGAAGCACACGGTGCAGGCTGTGCGTTCTCTCTTTTGTTATAGGTCGGATATTATTGACTTCTTTCAATAAAAAAATTATGGTTTGCAATGTCAAGATTTTAGAAGGGTTTGATCATCTAGACATCATTCGACGATGCACTTGTCAAGTGCATAATGGTTTTTAATATAACATTCGTGAATAACAATGTATTTTGTTCCATAATGTGTTGATTTGTTCATATTAAACATTGATTCTTCATAATCACACCTAATGTTCGCTTCACTGTATAACAATGGTTTATGGTCTCTATTGCTTGCCAGTTTCACATCTTCAGTACTGTTGTTCGGTTAGTCTGCCGCTTGGCAAGTTTGCTGAGTGCCATTACTGCCAACTTTAAAAAAAATATTTATGAATCAGTTTATATATCAATCTGTGTATCTATGTCTCTTTCTCTCTATCTCTCTATCAAGACCTCTCTCTGTCTCTTTCTCTCTATCAGGATGTCTCTCTCTCTTTCTCTATATCAAGATCTCTCTCTATCTATCTTTCTCTCTCTCTCACTCTCTCTCTCTCTCTATTTCTCTCTCTGTCTTACCCTTTTTACATCTCTAGCTAGCTTTTTCGCTCTGTATATGTACATGCATCAGATAATCCTCTTTTCACACTGTTTCTTTGCTTTTAACCATCATGACTTTTTTCTCAATCTCAAATACTTCTTTAGACTGAATTCCTGGACGATCTGTTCGACGGTTGCCCTTTTGAAATTACGAGCTACCCCACTGCGATCTGAACAAAACGAAAAAGCCAAACCGATAAGATCTCAACCCCAAACAGACCTGGACGCCCGTGTCGCGGTCGCCTCCTGCTGCTATAATATCACACAGTGGTTTATCACAGTCTCCGCCCAGCCAGCCAGACACCGAGCATTCACCAGGCAGAGGATGCCCTTTCTTCTTCTCCGCCAGGAGATTTCCTAAAGCCACCTTTGAATGAAGTGTCAGTCAATAGGTACATCCTACAAAACAAAAAACTTGTATGTTGCATAATTACTATTCAAACAATGATGCAGATGTTTCACCAGAGTCTCTTGTTGTTTTTTTTTTTCTTTTCTTTGTTTGTTTTTTGTTGTTGTTTTTTTTTGTGGGGGATGGAGTATAACGCATTTCAAATGTATTATGACAAGACAGCCCCGCATCTTTTACAAATAAAAACATTAGATTAAGATAGTACAATGTATATGTATTCCCCGGTATTTCAGGTCTAGTCTACTACTGTCAATTTTGTCATATAATTATAACAAAGACAAAATAATGTAGAAAATCTTGTTCGAACTAATAACAACAATATTGATTTCATACATCACGAGAAGAAAAAAAAATCGCTCTAAACCACTTCTTCACCGGTACACATGTGCCGATTTTTTACTTTTCCGATGCGACATCCAGCCAAGGATAATCAAAGGAGCAGAAAGCCGAAGACGCGCTAGACGTTTCAGATAGTTTGTATTTCACATTAAACTCTTGTCTCAAGTAATAAATGAAGCTGCTCTGTAACATAATTATTTGAAGCCGGTTCCTGAATGATGAAACGATACATTCAAGACAAGTAGCAGAGGTATTAAACAATCACTGAAAGTAAACATCGAACATTAAAACAGAAAACACAAATTAAAACATCTAAATGGGAGAAATGAAGAATAAAACCATACATTTAAAACATTTTAGTGAGCTTTCCACTCAGCAAGTGTATCATTTCCAATGAGAGAAAGGAAGAAAAGGAAGGGGTAAGAATACAATTGGTTTTATAGATGTAATTGTAATTAGTTGCAAAAACTTAAAGATGTAACAATTTTAGTGTCAATCCTTTTAAAGGATATTCCTGTACTAATATAGGTTGCATTTTTGTGTTTCACTGTAATTTAACTCATTGAACTTTTCCTTTCCAGTTGTTATAGTTTAAAATAATATGGACTCCATACGGTGTTGTTTTTTTGTGTTCTTGTGTATATCTTTTGCTCCTTTGGCGTGTACTTTAATTAGAGAATGAATACTGCTTCTCTTGATAAAACCAAACACTAAATCTAGGTACAACGTAGGATTATAGTTAATAAATCCGCCCTGAGAAACACCGTTAAAATACCAAATAAAAATCTCTCTTGCATCAGCCACCAAGATTGATAGACCTACAAAATTATTATTCACTCTTTCGTCCCACCGTCACACCTATTTGCAAAGGTTAGAATGAACAGCACCTGGCATATCACAACTAGGCGAGCAGTTTATAGGCGGTTGACTTCACAGGACTTGACCACCACCGTTCTTTGTAGCTTCTCGATGTCCAAGCCACCCGACACCCTGCCTCAGAACACTTAAAAATGTTGAATTAATCTGAGCAATGAAATCCCTACTGCACCGCCTTTCTCTCTCTCTCTCTCTCTCTCTCTCTCTCTCTCTCTCTCTCTCTCTCTCTCTCTCTCTCTCTCTCTCTCTCTCTCTCTCTCTCTGTCTTTCTCTTTCTCTCGCTTTCTCTCTTTCTTTCTGTCTTTCTCTCCCCCTCTCCCCTCTCTATCTCTCTTACTCTATTTCTATCTCTGTTTGTATCTCCCTTTCTCCCTTTGTGCCTCACTCTGTTTACTTCTCTCTCCTCCTATGTCTTCCTATCGAGATGTCTGACTGGCCACACAGAATAAAAAAAGATAGTAACTCAGAATCCACATAATGGGAAAGCTCCTAGCAGTTACAGGTATTCCTACTCATCGCCTGTAACGAATAACACAAGTACACGGACACTGAAATTACTTTTTTAAATTCACTCTTTTGTCACATTCTAAGCACTGGCTACTTACCGAATACTGTTTTTGCAGACTAAATTACTTTGTTTTGGGAGATTTAGACTTTTTTTTTCTCAATCACGAAAGCGTATCGGTTAGGCTTATAGATTCAAAGGTCCTGCTTAAACGCCAAATGACAGGTCGGTCCGACGCGCTTACTTCTATGCTACACACTAGGTATTTTAAACAAGCCATCAATACTACTTGGTACATTCGCAATAATTACTCGATAATTTAAAACGTAGAGATATATACACAAACGAAAGACACCACTTTACCTAGTCATTATCTTTTTCGGGGGGTCTTATTTTCTATTAAGCGGCCAGCTTCCCGTGTGATGTAGGTCTGATTCAGTGGTGGAGGATTCGAGGGAATGGCGAAATCTTTTGTTCGAACATGAGTCCGGCTTGTTTTATGGCTTAGCAATAGGGTGTTTTATGGTTTACCCGAGGTCAGTACTAAAAAGAAACACGGCGCCGCAGTCAAAACCAAAAGGGTTTTTACATTGAAATAGACACCAGTATGAGCTCCCAGTCCATAGAATTCGGCGAAATCCTTACTAATTATATTGTGTAACCGGTTTTTTTTCGGAGCCTACTAAGAAACAACTATCCCTCTGAGATTGTTTGCTTTAATGTTTGAGGCGGTTGAAGCGAACACGTTCTTGTAAACAGGTCTAAAAAACCGAAAAGATTGATATCTTATTGATTTTAATAATGAAATTGTTACAGGCATTACTTCCATTCCAGATGTGTCACGAACAATATTTACTTGATATCAATGATTTTGAACGGTTTTGTGCGAAGCTTCACTTGCTTTGTTGGACATTTTCTAGACATTACAACTGAGTGAGAATCAATGGACTTTGTTGCCCTGTCTCTATCTATTTATCTTTCACTTTTCCTTTTTAATCAATCTGACTCTATCTATCTATTTCTATCTATCTATCTATCTATCTATCTATCTATCTATCTATCTATCTATCTATCTATCTATCTATCTATCTATCTATCTATCTATCTATCTATCTATCTATCTATCTATCTATTATTTATCTATCTAAGGATCTCTTTGACTTTCTATCCACTATTTCTATATTCTTTTTGCTCATAGTGTCGATCTTTCTAATTTGTTTATCTTTCTTATGCGAGATTATTTATTTCAGTCTTTCTATGATAATCATCATCATTTTAACCTAGCTATTATGAACGTGTTTGTCTATCTCACTTCAATTTTATTCCATTCTCTTAACCAACGTGTACATGTACCTCTTTTTTTCAGCCGATCTCTCTCTCTCTCTCTCTCTCTCTCTCTCTCTCTCTCTCTCTCTCTCTCTCTCTGTCTCTGTCTCTGTCTCTGTCTCTCTCTCTCTCTCTCTGTCTGTCTCTCTCTCTCTCTCTCTCTCTCTCTCTCTCTCTCTCTCTCTCTCTCTCTGCTCTGTCTGTTTCCCTGGAACTGAACTAAGCTTGAATTTTTCATACAACTTTACTGTTGTGGACCAGAAGGTGATAGATATCTGTGAATACGCTGAAGCCCCTGCTATGACTCACGATTCCGCACGGGAACGCACCTCTTACATCACACTTTGTGTAAAAATCACAAATAATTAAACCTGCTGGTCTCTAAGGGTTGGAATCCGCTCTAGGCCGCTTTTCCCAGCAAGACTTCCATAAAAAGGCGACAAAACTCCTCTTGAATTTGTCTCGAACTATAAGATTATTCAATAGTGACGCATAGAACAAGGGGAGCTTGTAATCTTACTCTAGAGGGGCCAGCTAAGTGTAAACCGACCACTAGCAGGTTCCGTTGTTTTACTGTCGTTTGATTGCTGTTTGTTGACCCCCTACGGCACCGGTCAGAAAATTGGCTACTCGCAACCTCAGGCCGGGTGGCGGCAACCTAACGAATGGGACAAATCTTGGATGTTGTGAAAGGTAAAAGAAATTAAGTCTTTTTGAATGTAACCATTGGTTAGCTGTTTTTATTTTGTCAGGGTTTATGAGTTTAATGACTAAACTTGGGTCTATAAAATTTTTTTTACCGCAATGCCGTTTATAAGCCATGATTAAAAAAAACATTTGCAATATTTTCTCTTTGTGGCGCTCGAAGCTTGGGATATTTTTCGTGTTTTTAATAGGTAAGGTGCGCAACACACTTTTACATTCTTGGTACACAGCTTTGAAATAGAATTGTGACCACATAAATCGCAGTAAATAGCTAGTTTACGTATTTTACGTTTCTAAAAGATATATCTAATAGTTTTTACAACTGAATCGTAAAGGGAGAAAAAAATCGAAAAAAAATTAAAATTGTAATGATGTACCTGGGAATTCGCTAGTTTACCTAAGCCGACAACCCGATACGTACGTCGAGAGGAATACTAGCCTCACTGAACATAAAACAAGAATTTCCTGATCTTGATGAGGAGTTTGATTGGGTGGCCTCGCCCCTTTGATCTCTGTGGCGGCTCTAGGGTGAGGGCAGGTCATAAAGCGGGAAGCAATAGAATGAGAGCTGGTCCCTAACACGCAGGAGTGTTACAATGTAAGGACTTTTTCATATCTCTTTACTTTCTTCTAGTCTTTGAAGACTTTTCGATCGATTTGCTAAGAAGTCTCTGGCGGTGATAAACTACGAAATGAAGAAAGCTGTAAAGCTTAACAGATTAGAAGTACATGTACATTGTTACAGGGCAGACAGTTTAGAGTTTAGTCCGTGGGAGCGAAGAAATTCAAGCACCTTAAGTCTAGACGATTACTCAAAAATGATGGGTGGAATGAGACAAACATCATTCTATAAACTCCATGACTGTCTTAGGGTATAACACATCTCTCTCTCTCTCTCTCTCTCTCTCTCTCTCTCTCTCTCTCTATCTCGATCTCTCTCTCTGTCTTTGTTTCTGTATCTGTCTCTGTATCTGCCTATCACACTCTCTTTTTATTATCTTCCCTTCGAAAAAAACTTGAAGTTTAATGTCAATTCAGCTATTTGCAAACTATTTTAAATGTGCCCAGGTTTTTGAAATAATTAATGGGACTAGAAAGTGTATTCCACAGAACTGTCTTAACATCGATGTACTGTAATAAACTAAAACAAACAAACAAAATAAAAAATAAACGGTTGTCACTAAAAGAGCTGAACATGATAAAGTGATGTTAATAGTAGTGATAACATTGATAACAACAACAAAAACAACAACAACAACAACAACAACAAAAACAAAAACCCACCAAGACCAACTCTAACAACATCGACAACAACACCAACATCAGCAACATTTAAAGAAAGGAAACACATCAAGATGTAATGGCATACGAGACACGGAGCATATTGCAATGGTCGTTTGCGATGCTTATATAAGGATTGGTAGTAAAAAGTACATCTAGAATAATGTATAGGCAGAAATAATTATCGCTAGCAGCTAGTCTTATTATTGCAGTATAACCAGAGCTTTCCTTCTCTAGTCACTTCTAGTTTTGATTTTTGTCTGGTTTTTGTGTGGGTTTCTTAAGAGGGTGTGTGTGGTTCGTGTTTGGTTTTGGTTTGTTTAACGCTCCCCCCCCCCCTTTATTCTGCCAGCAGTGCTCACTAAACAGAATAGAGGTTTGTGCAGAACGATGCCAATGTGTAAAAACAGACTGAGAATCCGGGCCATCTGTTTAAGGTCAGGCCTGGCCTGCTTGTCACACCCTGGCTGATCCTGTACCACCAGATTCCAGACTCCAGACTCCAGACTCCAGACCATGCTGCATGATAAGGAAATGGTCCACATGCCATGCTTCATTTGGAACTCTTTTTTCTTCTTTAAAGGCATTTTTAAACAAAAACCTATGGGCACCTGAGTATGCTTTTTAAAATACTTAAGCCTTGAATTCTATATATAGATATTGCTGATAACATAGGTTTAGGGAAAAAGACATGGTGATAACAATGTGTAGAGTCAGAGAGAATGATGCCATGGTAGAACATTCCCATTTGCAACGGAATAAACTTTAACACGCACCAGGACAGACACGGAAAGACGGAGTCATTGGCAGATAGAAGGGAGAGGGTAAAAAAAGAGAGAGAAAGAGAGAGGGAGAGAAGGAGGAAAAGGCGGAGGAGGAGGAGGAGAAAGAGAATAGAATGAAATGTAGTGACGGTCAAGGTATGAAGATAAAGTATCTAAGCAATTAGCATAGAGGCACGCACATTCCTAGTGTGCGTGTATCGTGATTAATTCCAGATATTACTGAGACAATGGGAAGGAGGGTCAGGTGAGCCAATTAGTTTGATAACCTCCCGTGCATGTGCCATACATATAATCTGTGAAAAGTCATATTGTTAGGCCTCTTTTTATCGCTCTGGTCCAATGAGAAAGGATTTGGATAATAGTGGCCAATGCTGTACCAAATTGGTACCAGGAAAATGTTGAGCTATAAAAATCATTGTCTGTAGACGGTGTGAGACATGAAAAGGAAAAATCGTGAAAATCATAGAAGAAAAACCTAGAGAGAAAAAGATACATTAAATTGAGACGTAGAGTGTTTTTGCTACACAGTGTTTTTCATGGATACACAAATTGTTAGAAAAACATTGAATTGGCTGCTATCAAAGACTAACTCCGGTTTATGGTAACGATCAATTGCAGTAGTCACTACCCTTATAAAAAGATACCATTAAAAGTGTTCACGTAGTCGTTTCTGGAACCACAGGTATAGTGGACTTTCTTTGACTGGCCGGTCGCCATCCTTTGACCACAGATTGATCGCTTAAGGGTGGATTGTAAGAGGATAATTTTTAAAAAAGCCCAGGGACTGACGGTAATGGTAGGGTTTTTCACTAATGCACACAATGACTGATCGAGGCCATCCGTACTATAAATAACTTTCTCAGTGAGACTGACAGAACCAGTGAGGTGGGCGTAAGGAGATCTCTTTAGGGGATTAGTGAGATGGTCCAATTAACCACAGGATTTATGTTCCCTTCACGACACATGCCTTGAGAAGTAGGTTGTTAACCTATTGAAATAACAGGCCGGAATATTGCATCGAAATGTTTTATAGCTATGTTCCTTTTTTCAGTTGTTTTTTTTTGTAGGTAATTTTCATTTAAAGGGTTTGATTTATTTCAAAATAAAAGAGAAGAAGAGTCGGATTCAAGCATCAAGATTAATCAATCGTTTTTGTTGTCTGACACGCGAACGCTTGTGAGATGACACTTGCTTAATCAGAGAGTTTCGTGCAAAGTCATAGAGAATGCAAGTACATGTATTTACATTTTTTTTTAAGATTACAAAGAAATATGGTCATTTTTCAAAGTAGATTTTCTTAAACAGGTCGTGGAGTCGGGACAAAATCACTGCATCTGTACAACACAAAAG
This sequence comes from Elysia chlorotica, assembly GCA_003991915.1. Taxonomy (NCBI): domain Eukaryota; kingdom Metazoa; phylum Mollusca; class Gastropoda; family Plakobranchidae; genus Elysia; species Elysia chlorotica. The sequence continues at coordinate 27,884 of RQTK01000567.1, read as the reverse complement.
CTTTTGGGTTCAACCCACACAAGGAACCTGCCGGCGGCGGTGGTCACTCAACGTCCAGCTCGGTAATGGACACCCGGAGCGGCTCAATAGAAGCTCCCCTACCCCAGCAATTATCCTAATCTGACCCGGACTGTGAGGGGCAGCCGCCGCGACCAGGGGACACCGATATCGCTTTTGGCCGGGACGTGCGCACGGGGGATGCCTCCCTGCTGACCCGGGATACAGCCAGGGATTCACGGACTTCCCACAACATGGCCGGCCATATCCCCTCTGAGTTTAATCCCCGGTACACAATACATGGGCGTCCCTGTCCCAATACCCTGCGGTTCAGAGAAAGTGAGAGGCTGGAAGGTGACTCTTGCCTTGGCGGGTATTATTGAAATTGCACATTATTTAAGAAACGATCTCAGGTTTGTTTGTTTGTTCGTTTGTTTTTGTTGTTGTTTTTTTTTAAGATACTGTAACCTCCATCAAATCATGGTGTCCATAAAAAATACTAAGGCTGTTTATTTTATTCCTTTTTTTGTGAAAGATTTTCACTCGGTATGCAAGGCTTATTTTTAAAAAAATTAACCGAAATGCAATGCTCTATAACTGTAACTAGCTTCCTCGTTTTTTTTGTTTTGTTTTTTTTCTTGATGTTTTTTTTAACTTCATGTATATATAATTTAAGGTATGTGAATCTTACTAAAATGATTAATGCTCGCACTATTCTTGACATCGATCAAAATAAAAATTAAAAATCAGCAAATAAAAAAATGTGTTTATCTATCATCGGTGATGCCCCCATATACAACATCATTCTGCGATATATAGTTCGTTATCAACACCAATTTAGAAGGATATTTTCAAATATTTATGCTTAAAAAATCACCCCAGCCCTAGCCTCATCCAGACAGAATACCATAGTCCAAACTGACAGTAAAGTTCACCTAAAAAACATTTTTTTTTTTAAATTGAGGCAATCGTTAAAAACAAAAACAGGCCTATTGTTTTTAGATAACAATCAAAATGATAATTACATGTGTACCATGGATTCAAGTAGTCCCTAGTTTAAAAGAAAGTTAAAAAGAAACAAGTTCATTAAATCATTTAAACACACGAAGATGCCTAAAACCCAGAATAATTTATGAGACTGCGAAACTCAAAATTGGATTCGACGATGCGAGAAACGGACTATCCTCGCGGTCTAGTCTCAAGGGGTTCAACAAACTGGCAGCTGAGGACGATGATGCTGATGTTCAGGGTACCATACCAAACAAGCTCTGATCTTTGTAATAAAAAGAAACAAGAATTTTCCAACAGAAAAGCAGCAGCAGCATTAAAAATGTTTGTACGGTGACTTGCTTCCCTTGCCCCTACCAGGACGTGTCACACTCCAAGTAAATGATATTTATTGAGTGACAAATCCAGATACATAGACAGCTTTTAAAGCCTTCCTGGCAACCTTGTCCCTCATTCTCTCGATCTAGACGCGACGACAGGGATCAGAAATACAAGTACAGCTATTGTTATTCATGGGGAAATAAAATGGAACACGTTATACGACATTACACCATCGTCATCGTGTCGAATCGGCACGAGAAAGGATTGGTTTGAATTCCCCAATCCCTGATGAAGCAGCGAATAAAAAGAATGGTAAATAACGCTAACAGATTGAACTAAATCCTGACGTCTTGCAGTTTAAATCTCGGAATGCCAACCAAAGTCTGGGGGTATTCATCGGGAAATCCCGTTCGTAATGGGATTTAAATGATTCACCGGGTGGAAGCAGAGGGGGGTACGATCGGCGACATGAAGTGGGAACGTTAGCGCCTTTGGCCAGCTAATCCGCTACTATTGTGTGTAGACTAGGGGAGAAGGAGGACAACACGGTTAAGAATTAACTCCCTGTAATGTTACCAACATGGACATTGTTAAAATGATTTCACCGAAGGTCCTGCATCTGGTCGCCCTGTCCTGGTTCAGCGGTTCAGGAAAAAGTACAATCGAGACTTGAGAATTTTGGGGTATGCGTCACCTGTCTTGTCCGATTTTTTTCCTTATTTAGCGTTTGTCCATGTTTCGTTTTTATTTTTTTCAAAGCTGATATAAACGAAAAATTACAATTCCTTTATTAATATTCTATTTTAAATCACAAGGCTTTTAATCTTCTCGTAAGATACATGATTGTGTAACTTAATTCTTCATATTTTTTTCTTAGCGATTTGAAGATAAAATCTCCACTGAAGTATTCCATAAAAAAATGTTTCACATAAAGAGGAGAACTTGTAAAGAGACCAAACTGGTCATGCCAGATCTGCCTGTGTCACTTCAGAAAGGTGGCAGAATGGCCACACGTCACTGACGTGTCAGCGAAGTCGATCGAGACTCCATGCATTTTGAATTCATGCTGCTAACACCTTAGATCTGAACGAAAGGCTGAGAAAATTTTTGGCGAACACAGTCGCCTCACTGTCTCTGATGCTCTGTGTTCGTATCGTTTTTGTGTTTGTTTTTTCGTGGGGTTTTTTTTGTCTTCCTGTCTCTTTCTCTATGTGTATTTCTGTCTCGATTTCCCTCTCCGTTTCCCGATTGTCTGTAGCTTTTTTGATAATATACTTAAACCCACACATTATACTTTTTGACCTGCTTTTTTCCCTTTGACTGCACTTGTAGTGTCTGATTAGCTGTGCATTTCTTTCATTCCTTTCACACGATACACATGACTGTATAATGTTTTTACTACACACTTATTTTCACACATTCAGGAATAGTTGATCCACAGTCCCTTAACTATCCGGCTACATCGCACTTTTTATATTCTTTTTATCGAGGCGACTCAACTTTCCAACAGGTGTTTCGTCTGAGGTGACAATAAAAAAAGAAAAGTGACACAGAGACAATGAAGTGTAAGAGTGAAAGATACCGGAAGAGGGAAAGATAGAGAGAGAGAGAGAGAGAGAGAGAGAGAGAGAGAGAGAGGTAGAGATAGTATGAATGAGGAGAGGGAGAGAGAGGTAGAAAGAGAGTAGCGAACTGATATGTAAAATGATTTATTGCAAGTTAAGCATGATCAAACTGTTTTCTGTATTACTACAGTTAAGAACGGGTGTAGAAGATTGAAAGCCAATATTTGATACCCATTACGACCGGCGTGTTTGAATTCAAGAACTATTTAGTATTCTAATTAGACCTTTGGAAGGAACTTTAATATCTGGAAATCCACTGATATAAAAATTTAAAAAATCTTAGCTTACAAGAACATGTACATTATGAAAATACCACACTTAAGGAACTTTAAATATTGTTATAACGGTAATAAGTCACGCTCATATCAGATTTCTGTAATCTATAACAATTGCATGCATCATTTTTTGTTGTTGTTGTTTTTTATTGCTTGTTTGTTTATTTGTTGTGTTGCTTCTTTAATTTATTTTTTTTTTTTTGGTTGGGAGATCATAACAGAATATACTTTTTGGATGATCCGCCACCCCAGTATAAAAAAATTCCATAGAGATAGGTACGTCAGTCTTTGTTGACATAAAAAAAAGTCGACGTTGGGCGTTAGATCTACACCTAATTCATAGGGTCCCGACATATTTGATGACAGCATTGCTGAAGTACAGGCCGCCGGTACGGACTGGTACGAAGTCAGATCATTTTCAATAACTCAACCCACTTGGTGCAGATGCTATAGCCTAGAAAGGCGGGCACTTTTTATGAAGGTGTTGGTACTGACAGTAGCATCGCCACCATTCCGCACTAATTATACCTAATTTAGAAGGATTAGATTTCAGCCTTGGCTCCGCCGCCCTTTTGTATATTGGTTGAAGACGTAACAGCAGGGAAGCATGATACTATTGTAGAGCTAAATGGCATGGATAGCTTTAGAGGTACATTTAAATTCCCGAAAGGGTGGCAGGTATGCATCTACGCTAAAACATGATATTGTAAGCAAAAAGAACATGGATATGCGTGAAGTAGAAGAGATACAGTTTTTTACACGGCTTAAGAAAGATACAGATAGATAAAACGTAATAAGAGACATGGGAGATATACAATAGGGATATGCAATCCAGTATGATTGTACTTACAAAGATGAAGATCAATCTTAGTGCACTTTAGAGTGGTATATCCTTGTGGGCGCGGAAGGTATCATCATCTGAGGCTTTAGAAAATTTCTGGTATAACCTTAGCACCTTTGTGTATATATATGTGTGTGTGTGTGTGTGTACGTGTGAGTGGATTTGTCAGATAAACTCCGTCTAAAGCACGGTGGTTTTAAAAATCACTGCATGTCGAAATTTCAGTGTCGGATTGCGTCAGATTCAAGAAAAAAAATCAATCGAACGGGACGCTTTATCATACCACTGTCTATGATGTCACCAAAACACAAGAGACATGAACCTTTTGGTCCTAGAGGCGCCAAGTACAATCTCACCAGGTGCTCCAGGTCCCCATCCTGGAGACTGTGACGTAAAATTATAAACTAATCAGAGATTTACCATATACCGGTACACATTTTATTTGGGTTATATCTTTTATTATTTATTTTCATTATCAATTTAAATTCGTTTATCTTGTTTTGACTTGCGCCAGACATGTCTAATTTAACGCAAAGTAACTTTTATTAGTAACCACACCATGGGATTACATGATAAATGTTTATAGTATTTTTTTTTAATATATCGACCATTTAAACTTTAAAAAAAGTTGATAAATCTGCTTTGAGTCATCCAGCCACCAATGGTTTTAACCTTGATGCTAGAATTTTTGCCCGCGTAAATCCCTGCAGAGTGCGCAAGGAGTACGAAGGTCTCTTACAGGGGACATAAAAAGCATTACTTCCCTTCTTTCTGTGAAGCTCTCTATAATAAAAAGATAAAGAAAGTGAATGGATCTTCCCCGTCAATAGCGCCATACATGGCAGGGGTTGTAGTAAAGGACGGATCACCAGAGAACAGTATGTTTAATTTCACGGGTGCCAGTCACCCTGAATTAAGACTTGGCATAAGCCATAACGCCGAGGCCCATAAATGACAAAAACATTCATTATTTAGTGTGCCTAGATGTTTTAGGCTTAACCATAGTATAAAAGATCAATCTGCATAAATTTCAGGGGAAATTAGGACTCTTCTTGATATGGATGAGAAAGAAGCGGTGAAAGTTAATAAATCTTTCTCAGTATATGACTGTTGGTTTCATCTTTTGATTTTAATCCCTTGTATACCCCGTCTTGTTTCAAGTGCTGGTGAATCTTTAAATTAAAAAAAAAATTGTTATTGTAAGAAATAGATGAAGTCAATGTTACAGTTATAGTATGAATGGGCAAAAGATGCATAAAGAAATTTCATAATCATGACATTTGAGATGGAATCAAATGTCCATAAGTCATTATAATATTGAAAACTAAAGTATTTGCGGTAACATGCAGTTCTCACTTGAAAGTTTTAGATTTCTATGTGAAACAGAGGTTATGGATTGTTGTTTTTGGTTTGCTGTTTTTATTAAAATTTTAAGTTCGAATTATTTGCATATCATTTGGTCAAAAGACCTTTTTTTTTTTAATTGAGCAAATTTTAAGTTCCTATATCACTTTCCCCTCTCTTGTAACCTGCCAAAGGAACAATCATCTAAAGATAAATTTTAAAAAATATACAAGAAAACCAACATTAAAAAATAAATAACAATAAATAAAAAGGCATTACATTCTAGCATGGGACCAGACATTTTGAGGATTATAAAACTGGGAGAAAGTTAAAGAAGGTAATCAAAAAGTATTAGGATATCATATTTCCCCATCAGTTTTTTAGGAGACAGCGGGTCTAGAGGCGTCCAGATTTTATAGGATGCTTTTTATCACCATAGTGCAGCGTCTGGTTAGAGATGTTTCTGTCTTGGTTGTCCTTTGGTCTAGGTTCACCAGCACGCAGGGGGGTTTGACATCCCTTCTTAGTAAAGCATCAAGCCAGGGAATTTTGCTTTTCAAATTTTGCCTTTTATCTGCACTTCTTTCCCACATTTGTTCATTCGTCAGCCATAACTACAATGATAACACATTTTTAAAATCCATGAAAAAAAATCACGTTTGGTATCATATTTGTTTCATATACCCTCTTCAAGTTTTAAAAGAAAGCTAAACGATTGTATTAATGTAAAATGTGTACTAAATATGTTCCATTTGCCTTTACGAAGATCATGTGGCCATTTTTAAAAATTTGTTAAGTTTTATGATTCATATTCTTTTTATTATAAAATGATACATGATTATACTAAGCTAGACTCTTAGATATCATTATTAATAATTACAACAATGATAATCATGTCTAATTCTTTCGCCGTTAGTGCTATACCTTAAATATAATTGTAAATGTATATTTCATGATTTTATTATTATTATTATTAGTATTATTATTTTTATTATTATTATTATTATTATTATTATTATTATTATTATTATT
>RQTK01000567.1:7439-20589 GCA_003991915.1 Elysia chlorotica | reverse complement strand
CTCACTCTCTCTCTCTCTCTCTCTCTCTCTCTCTCTCTCTCTCTCTAATTTATGTAACCTTCTAGCGTGTACGCGCAACTCGCGTCCACCTTCCCTCTATGTACGACCCTCAGTGAACCCAATATTTAACCGAATACCAACGCGCGATGACGGTACAGCCCTGTGATGTATCGAATTTCCCAGGGTCGCAGAGTGTACCAAATTTCACACCCAGTGGTGCTGAGGCAGAATTTGGTCTACTTTTTTTTTTTCGAAAAAAGAATCTCTGTGGATTGGAATAGGACAAGAATGTCAAAGCAATAAACCCTCATTAATTTAAACGCCTGTGTGTCTGTCTAGCCTCCCCTCTCTGTCTCACCACGTATCTTCATACGCCTGTGTATCCGTAAGTCTCATTGTGTTTAGCTTAGTCTCTTTCTGTCTGTCTGACTCTGACTTTCTCTCCTCCCCTCTCCATCTACCTCTCTCTCTCTCATTCTCACAGTCACACTCTTTTTCGCTTGTTCCTTCTTTCCTTTATAATAATTATTTAGTTTCGCATAGGCTAATTTTCGGGACAATAATCATACACTTCATCTTATCTTTTTGTTTGAGTTATTTAATACTTGTGTGTGTAAGTGTGCGTTTGTTCCTTTCCTGCTGCATGTCTTTCATAATAATATTATACCACTATGGTCTAAGTCTGTCTATCTGTCTGTATATCTGTCTGGCGTTCTGGTGGTCTGGCGATCTATTTGTCTTTGTCTCTGTCTCCGTTTATCTCTCCTTCCCACCCCCCCCCTCTCACGATCTCTCTCTCTCTCTCTCGATCTCTCTATCTCCCTGAACATTTTTCCTTTTTCATTTACTTTCACTTGTTTCCTTTGTAATCGCCAATTATTCTTTAACGCAACACAAAAATAGTACCTGTTGTCACTGCCAGTAACACTTGCCATAACCCTAGACTATTTTCAGTTGTGTGAACTTGTGAGGAGTATATTTGTGTTGTTGTGTGCTGCTTTATTTTTATTATGTAGCTTTAGGAACATGTTTGGCTAGGTTATTTTTGGTTTAAAGAAAATAAATTAAAAGGACACGTCTAGTTATTATAGTACGAATCTTCAGTTCTATTTATCTGTGTACACTAAAGTTTGTGTCGACATGGGTAAAACTAAAGTATGAAAGTCTAGATGCTTGGATTAAAATTGTTTACTTCTCAGTAATAATCTTTTTGCACTAATAAAATAATTATTCGAAGTATCATCGGTATATTTTAAATCTGGCTAAACTTACTTTACAGTTAAGCTTAGTTTTGTTTTCTGGTAATAATAACTATTACAAGAAGTGATACGTATTCAAATGATATAATGATAAAAATTACGTTAAAGATACCAACTATGGTAAAAGTGTGCCTAAATACAACTTTCCTAAACTCTTTTTCATATAATTATCCTAAGAATCAGCTAAACAAAGGACGTCTTGATCCTATAATACGTTCGTCGAGAAAATTTATATGGCCAAAATTATGAAACAATTATGTACAAGGCACACCATCTATGCAAACAGTGTTTAAAGCATTTAATTTATTTCATAACTTCACAAAAGAAGGTTGGAACCTGACAAAGCTTGGCGATCCCTCCAATTTTTCAATTCCTTTGTAGATTTTACAAGGTGGCAATAGAAAGATGGGTTATAAAATAGAGTATAATAATTATTACTATTGTAGGTATAACTATACGCATTGGTGGTATTGTATATTTTTTAGAAGGTTATGACGCTGCTCGAAGAGGAAACTTTATTTAGTATTAAATCAAGGTCCGGGAGATATTCTCATAGGAAGTGAGTACAAAATTGTATGAACTCTTGTTATAATAGTCAGGTAGGAATAAACATAAGTAAAAAATGTGTCCATTTATCCTTGAAAATGTATCGGGCTATAGGTCGAGTTATATCAATAAATAAGTAAATTGAACATTAATTTACCTGATACATTCATCCCACAACCAAAACGTTTATTTGGAAAAGGCATTTTTAAACGATGCAGAATGGAACACTAAACATAAAACCGATAAAGTTGAGTATTCATTTTATTAGATGTTACACTGATAGGCGTTAGTCTTGGACCCGTCTGCAATATAGCTTAGTAAGTGACACTCGACATTAAGAAACCAAGCAAAGACGCAATTATTCCATTGTACAAATAGATGCAATTGGCCACACTGACCAAATAACATTCATTGACTAGGAAAGTCAAATAATTATAATGTCAGTTAAAAGCCAATAGCAAGGGCAATAAAAAAGTTAAAAATTCATTGTACAATTTTGTAAAGAGTTATCTACCATAGTATTTGAATTTTAAAGTTGGAAGCTTGCTCTGAGAACAAAAGTAATTATTCATCTGTCCGTGGCTCTGTTATTCATATTGCGTAATGAATTTTTAAAAAAGGCAATTTAAAAACCTGTATTGATTCCTCTACAAATATGTGTCACGATTCTTAATTTTAGAATTTTTTTAACTAATCATCCGTTTGTTAAGATTTATAAGTTGACGTTTATTTCTCCAGTTCAACGGCACTAAAAAATGAAATATCAAAGAGTTACATTTAACTGTGCTTCATCAAATTTTTTCAATAGATCAAGCTGCACACGCGTATAAACACTACATGTAGGTACATTGCGGCACATTGTAACTAGGCGAGAGATGTAGGTTGTTCTTGATGGTTTTTTTTTTTTTTTTTTTTGCTTTTTTCAGCATTGCGCCGTGTTAATCTTGAATTAAAAATCGTGGAAAGAAATATTCGGCAAGGCATAAATTAGCAAGTGTCCCTAGTTTCCCACAAAGGCACGTGGAGAGAGAGATTATTGTGATACACGTATAACATTTACTAGGTTTCTTAAAAGGATTGTAAAGAAATATGTAGTCCAAGAAATGCAACTCATTATAAACGTTAGACGTGAAGAATTGGTAGAGTTAGCTACATTGCAGTAAGGCTGCCCAAAGAAATCAAGCACGTTTAGCAAATCCTGTGGTACAATGTACTACGATGCTAAAAATGGTATGTGGATTGTTGTTGAGGTTCTTTTTTATATTTATGGGAGGGGTTGTTTGTTTTCGTAATATTTTTTTTTCATTTCTTTTTTTTTTACTGTATCATTTCAATGGGAATATTCTGAACATGGATATGATTATTACAAACCAATGATTATTACGATTTTGAAGATGGCGTCGTGTAGCTTTTACAGCCACGATGGCTATGTCCGCGTCACCTTATTTTATTCTTCACACAAATAATTTACACAATAAAAACAGGTGTCAGAGTCTGGGATAGTCGGAGCAATATTGAAAAATCTTGAAATTGGCGATTAGCTGTAAAAGTGTATGAAAAGAGAGGAGATTGACGTGGCTTGTTTTTCAATGCCGATTTTAAAATTATGCAGTGCTAGAACTTAGTATTGTGTGCTGGAGTTTGTGACGTTGTTTACGCTATGATGTACACAGGCGGTGAGTAGTGGTTGCCAAAATAATGTTTGCGGCGACGGACTTATATTCTGGAAAGTTCGAGAATATGCTTGAAATTTGATTAAGAAGAGAGAGATGAGTAATGTTAATGAATAATTATGTGAGCTTGAGGCTGGACTTTTCTCGAATGTTCTTAAGTGTTTTCGAATTAGTTAGAAGTCTTATCTTTTTAGATATGTTTCTTGTGTATATAAGAGCAGAGCGCGATGAAGGGATATTAATAGAATGAATTATGTCTTTGAAGAGATTGAAGAATGTTTTTTTTTTTTTTACTTCTGGCTTATTCTTTATGATCGTGGTATAACATCTTGCCACAGCTAACGCTGTTATTTTGCTCCTGTTATATCGATCATAGATCTAGATATTTGGTCAACTATTGATTTAGAACTAGATGTTCTTGAGTTGTATCCTTAACCATTAATTGTTTATTAATACAGTTAAAGTTTTGCGTTTCTACAAAGGATTTCTAGTATTAATTTTTTTGTTAATGTTGACAAGATAGTGTTCCGAATCCACTTGAATTATATTCATCGAATTGATCTGAAACAGGGACTCGTTTTATTGATTCAAATCAACAGAGTTATAGTGTGGATTTGACTGATTTGTATTTTTTTTGCATCCTTTTCATCTTACCGTTCTTACCATTTTTTGCCTTCAAAGGACCTATCTGTAATAAAGCAAGTTGTATCGTTGGTCCTCTCCCTTGGGATTCATTTGAAATTTTTATTGTAAGTGTTATTTTGCTCATCGCATACTGATATATATCTGTATAAACGAAAAAGCGACACGTAATAATAATGTTAGCAAAACAATAAAAACAGACACGAAGCGAGGGAGAGTCACACACATAATAAAGATTAGAGGAATAGAAAGAGGAGGAGATGGTAGAAACATACCAGTAAAAGAATTGGAACTTGTTATATGGAAGGTAATCTAAAATCCTAAAAATGTATGAGTTTTACACAGCGGTGCAGTTGTCACACAAAAAGCCACAACAACAACAACAAAACAAGAACACAAAAAAATTGAAATGGCAAAGCATAGATGCTCTCGTGCAGTTTTCCGCTTGATTGTAAAAGTAATGATAGAGGTAAAGATATGCCTACTAAAAAGAGAAAACGTATTAGTGGTTTGTGTTTTTAAATATTTTAAGGGAGAGTATGTCTGTGTGTGAGAGAGAGAGAGAGAGAGAGAGAGAGAGGTAGAGGGAGTGTGTAAAAGAGAGAGGGATAGAGAGAGAAATGAGTTAGATAAACGTTTAAAAGACATAAGCTAGACAGAAAATATGCCTTAGTGATCAATGGAGACAAAGAAACAGATTTAGTCAGGAAAGTAAAGAAAGAAAAAAAATAAAGTAGGTAGAAAGAGAGAGTGATATGTAGAGGGACAGAGAGAGAGAGAGAGAGAGAGAGAGAGAGAGAGAGAGAGAGAGAGAGAGAGAGAGGCATAGGTTGCAAGAGACAGACAGGGACAGTAAGGAAGTAAAAGTGAAAGAAATATATTAAAAGAAAATGAGAGATAGATAGGTACAGAGATAGGAGAGAGATAGAGAGAGAGAAAGAACCGTAGAGCGGAGAGAGCAAGACAGAGTATGATTGATTGAGCGAACAGCTCCTGAGCCTCCGAGAGGCGAGAAAAGACACGGCGGCGATTAGTTGTTATAATGAGCACTTTGGTTCAGGAATGAACGGCTGTAGTGGAGCCACGCCAGAGGGCAAGCCTCGCCATCCTAGACAACAACAACACCTAACCACAAACTAACGTCAAAGTGATGACTTTGGAACGAGAATCACAGTTACCGTAGTCTTTTGAAAGTTTTTCACGGTCATATTTTGTTCTTTTGTTTTGGCAAATAATATTTTGTTAGAGAAACTTTTTAAATTAAAGACTTCTTAGCTCTTCTTTATTTTGACATTTTCGATGTGTAGTAATGACAAGTAGTACCTTTACGACGTTACCAGGTTGATGCTTTTGACCCTCCGTTATAAAGGCGTGATCCTGTCGCAGTGATATTATTTTAGGTTTATTTCAATGCATTCCAAATTAGTTATTCTTGACTGTCTGTCAGTATACTGGACCATTTATACCATTATACGTTTTGAACTTTAGATGGATACGTTAAATTTGAATTATCCATTTTTAAATTTTTACCTTCCAATATCAAATGACATGCTCTTGTATAAGAAAATTTTTTGCATCCTCTTATTCTTAATTTTCACAAAAAATTTTCGCACAACCTTCACCTACATTATGATAATACTTCTTACGTGCAAGAACATATCACGACTTATACTTATAGTGAAAATAGATAAAAGTGGTAGCCCACGACTGTGATTTTATGAATCCCTTAGTAACCCGTATTAGCCGCTCAGTAATCCATAACTATCCAAAGTGAAGTTTCAAAAAAATGCACCAATGTTGCGAATTATTTTAAGCTAATTATGATACAAAACATATTGTAACAGGTGATATAATTATTGTAAAGTACTCGTTGTAAAAACATTTAATTATCGAGACGGAGATATAAGCTCTTTATGTAGCTTTAGGAACAATTTAAGTAAATCTGCGGCCCCAAAAGGCCACGTTAAAATGAATTTAACATTTTAATATTTCGCCTATTTAAAACAAAAACACATATTTAATCCAATATCACTTTGACTGTAAAACAAAGAAATCTTACATTTACAAATCTTTTTCGTGAAAAATATAAAAAAGGGTCCGAATTCTTATACACGAAAGAAATAATTCCAGTGTGAAAGTTTAACCGAGCGTTTTCTTTTTAGACCTTCCCTTAAAGCTAAGTGACAAAAAGTTGCTTATTTGAGAGAAAATCGCATTGTTTTGTCTGTTTAAAAATAATCAACATAGTTTATTAAATCACACCTTCGATTTTGACCCAGATATTATACTTTTTTCGTTCCTTCTCTAACACAACGAAAAGATCCCAAAATCTCATAACTCGGTCTCTCTTCTTTTTTGTCCCCCCTTCAAGCTGTTTGCTCATTAAGTCTTAACACCTTAGAAGTATAGCCAGTTTGGCTCTTTTCTCATCTCTCTCATACACTCACTCTCTCTCTCTCTCTCTCTCTCTCTCTCTCTCTCTCTCTCTCTCTCTCTCCCTCCATCTCTTTGATTTTGTTGCTCTATTTATCTGTCCTCTCTATCTATCTATCTACCTATCTATCTCCCTCCCTCAGTCTCTCTATATTTCTCTCCATATATATCACTCACTTTTAATTTCTGTCCTTTTTCTCACCATCTGTCTTCCCTCGTCTTTTGTCTTCTGTCTGGAGGGCAGAGGGTGAGAGGACCAGTACAAGACCCTCTGCTGCAGTTTTCAGGCGGTTTGAGGCACCTCTTGTGTAGCAAGAGACAACTCCAAGTTCTAGCCACAAGGCAACAGTCGTCGTTAGAGTAATAATCTCTCTCGCTCTCTCTCTCTCTCTCTCTCTCTCTCTCTCTCTCTCTCTCTCTCTCTCTCTCTCTCTCTCTCTCTCTCTCTGTCTCTTGCTCAGTTGATCATGCGCTTTTGTTTCATTATACTTCGCTTTTTTATTGCGAATGATAGTCGAATGAATGTAAGCGTGTGCGCCTTTTAAAGTTAAGAATTCACGAATCGCCATTAAATTAGTCAGAAAGTATTATGAACCATTTGGCATGAGAATTTTCAATGACAAAATAATGAGCGTCAGATAACATTCCAATTATTTCTTGAATCACAGTCTAAAATATAACACACGCAAAAACAAGTTTATATCTTTAGCAGGATAATGACATAGCTATAATCATCTTTATTTGAAACGGAAGACTATAAATATAGAAGCCATACTATTTCCTTGATCCTAAAACTTGGTGGTGTTGTCTAGAGCAATATATTCTGGTACCGGAACAGGTACATTTGACTCCGATCCGACCCATGTACCGGTACATCTATATGTTCCGGATGCCCAGCTCTGTTATAAACACATAGACTCTACCATTGATAAAAATGAAAAGTTTTTGAAGAGCTAGGCAGCCAGGTAGATTCTATTTACGATATGATATTTTTTATATATAGTCCGACAAAGAAAAACTGAAACTGATAGATCAATAGACGGCTAGATTTAAAAAGGGAGAGAGAGAGACAATGAGAGCAAGGGCAAAGATAGACAATGAAAGCAGGGGCAAAGAGAGACAGTAAGAGAGAGAGAGAGAGAGAGAGAGAGAGAGAGAGAGAGAGAGAGAGAGAGTGAAAGCAGGGCAAAGAAAGAAAATGAAAGCAAGGACAAAGAGAGACAATAAGAGAGAGAGAGAGAGAGAGAGAGAGAGAGAGAGAGAGAGAGAGAGAGAGAGATAATATTGAGTTTAGTAATGGGCAAGTACAAATTATACACTTGGTTTATTTAATAACTCACGGTAATTATTTAACCTGGTGTAAACACCGTAAAATCAGATATAAAAACAAAAGAATATTAAAAGTTTGGGTGTCTGTACTGACCCTTTCTGAACTGTTCCAACCAATGCCATAATCAGGAAGAGAGAGTAAAATCCATTGTTTTATCAATGATGGTTATTAGATCATGTTTATTTAGGAAAGTGCTAGGGTATAGCCTAAGAGTTCTTCTTTCACTTTTTGAATTTTACCGTTCAAGCCTTCACCTCTCATGAACTTGGCAATGTCTCTCTTGTTTTGAGTTCAATCTAGTTTAAGCTCACGTATTGTTGCTTAAGGTTTTCCATAAAGACATTATGGTTATGGTTTGTCTCATTCAACAAGTACTAACAGCCGCGACAAATAGACCGGTAAAAAGATAAGAAATGCGTATATATAAGATATAAAAAAATATAAAAATATAAAAAACATATAATATAACTGTGTGTGTGTGTGTGTGTTTGTGTATGTGTGTTGTATCACATCTCTAAGTTAATTGGGGTTAATAGTTTTGCAAATTGGGAATCAAACCATACGAGTTCATCTTTTCCGTCTCATGCTTTACCTCAATCTTGGCAAGCTGTAAAAAAATTTTAAAAAGGAAAAGGATTAAAAAAAAACCCAACTTGAAACCTACAATTTTTTGTGCAGTAACAGACACTCACAGACACAAGCACACGCACACACGTTGATTAAAGCAGCTAATAGGGAATTTCAGGCTGAACATGGCATGGTAGAAACTAGGAAGCTTCGGACTAAATTTAACAGGCTTTACTCACTTACGAAATAAATGGAGGGTTGAATAGAGAAATTAAAAGGGATTAAAGAAAAGCAACAAAGAGGTTGAACAGCCTAGCTATCGATTACTAAAATCACTGATCACGATAATCATGATATTCGGCCGGTATGCATTTTTTATCGTGACGGGAATATTAAACATATATGTCAAAATTGTCTGTCACAAACACTGTGTTAACTGGTGCTTGGATTGTAACAGCCGTAACATTGCATCAGGCTACATAAATATATCAATTGTTGTATTAAGTCGATGTTTTTATTCATGCCTTGAATGTGTGACAGCGTTGCTAAAAAGCGGTTTTTTTTTAACCAGTGACGAAACAGAAAAAATAACGCAAAAATTAAATTCAGCAGACAGGGAAACAATCTTGGAGATCCTTTTTTTTTTCAGAACTTGGCAAATATAGGTAAAATAAGATTTACCGAATTAAATCAGGTCTCTATGTCTTTATACACTATTTGTCTGTTTGTGAAAAAAAAGAAAACATTGAGTGCAGATTAATCTGGCAATAGTTAGTATCTTGGATACAAAAGGAATGGTAAATGCTTGGCAAAACTCTCTTTACTAGGACTGCTTTGCTGTCCTCCATAATGATCCTCATACCTTTCTTCTCGACTAAATAGAAATAAAATACCAGCATTAGTATACATAGATTTAAAAAAAATTAATATAGAGTAATACAACATTTTTATTACTTACCACTTTATGTCATGCTTATAAATCAATTTAAAAAAATTGATAAATGAACTTTACGAGATTTTTTTTTTGTTTAAAATTATTTACGAAGCAACTGGAGAGGGTATGGTAGTTTTCTCCCTTTTCCTTAAGATGTTCTGTTCAAAAAAAGAAACTTCTATTCCTTAACTCCTATAGCTGCAAAAAGGGTCCGGTACTGTTAGTCAAATAGTATCTTGTACAAATAGGTACTATCCTTGATATAAACATTTTATTTGCTATTTCTAGTATTTTTGTCTCTCGTCTTTTTTTCTTTCTTATCTTTTTATCAATATCGAGTCAGTTACAGTCTAGCTTTTGCTTGTCTTTTATTTATTTCGTAATCAATCACGTCATTTTGTAATCAGCTTTGGCTTTTTAACTCGTTTACTGTTCGGTTGCCTTCTTTGGTGCAAAAATTATGACCATAAAGACACAGTAAAAACTGACGTTCCCTCTGTTTATAATTTTCGATTTCTCACAACTTTCTCAACTTTTTCCATTGTTATAATCTTACACATCCACCTTTCCTTAAAATGTAAAGAAAACAAAACAAAACAATGTTTGAGTACATGTAGTTTTAAATCTCTTGGGTTTCCCAATGTGGAGGCAGTGGCAGCAGCTTAGATTCGAACTGCGGACGTCCCGCTCTCAAACTCAGCCCATACCACCAACCGCTTGAGCTATCCCCCCCCCCCAACCCAGGCTTTAACACCTTTACCTCTTCCCCCTGCTAACGCACTGAAACCGCTTCCCTTTGCCCCACACCATCATAAGCTGACTGAGGGCGCACCGACTTTCCTCAGCAGATAGACAGTTTTATCAGCCTGTGGCTTGCGTCTCGTTTGTTCACCGACTGCCTCTAGACTTGTCTCTATTGCCGATAAGCTGTTGATATCAGTGTAAAAACTGTATACATTGTATGACAAACCAGCACCTCAGTTCACATCGTTATTAGTATTTCAATATCTGATTCTCGGAATTTAGTGAGTTGTTTCTTGGTCCTTTTGAAAAGTTTTATAGTGAGGATTTAGATTAGTCAGTTACTCTTTTTAATGCTTAATTAGTCCTTTTATATTATTTGAACGGCTGGATCAATCAATACCGCCAAGTTACTTTGTTAGAATACCTTGTTTAACATATTAGCAATTAATTAGAAATAGTAAAGCATCAGACAATAACGAAAACGGTTAATTAGGATAAACCACCATAAAATGGCGTTTTAATAGATAATAAAAGTGCTATGTGTAAGGATTGTTTGAAACAGCTATATAACAACTTTTAGTAATTTTTACCTATACCGATGCTCTCACAATTTCCAAATTGTTGTAACATCAAATGCAATTTTCATCTTGACAAACGGTATTGTTTTAAATTAATTCATCGATACAATCATGAAACCATTAAGAACCTGTTATGTATTATGCAAGGCCAGTGTATTTTTTTAAACAATTTATTTTTACCCGCAGCTCCTTAGTGAGCACTCAAAGCCACACACAAGTTCTGGAACAAATGTGAAGCGTTTCTCGATTCGTATAACGCTATACACGAAGCGTTTCTCGATTCGCATAACGCTATACCCTGGTACACTTGGAGTTCGTACTTCTTAATTAATACTTAAAGTGTCATGGTCACTCTAAAAGCGTTGAGATGAAGTAATCTAAGTCACGTGCTATTATTTTTTTACTTTCGTTTAAGTGATTTCAAGGCTAGTGTGTTTTGTATTCTGGATTTTTTTTAAAGCATTAATCGTGCATTGTCTTTAAAATGTTTTTAGCAAGGAGGTAGCATTTGCAACTTAACTGAGGATGTTTGTTTAAAAAAGGTCGATTTTAATTGCCTGTTTACAATCGCCATCGTAGTAAGTTCTAAGGTGTTTTTCATATCGTCAGAAGCACCTTGAAAAGCGAAACTGCTTTCTTTTGATTCGTGCATCTTTACTATTTTTTATTTGGCTCAATAATACAAACATTAACAGTAATAAAGACTTTTTTCAACTAATTTTTGTAATTAATTGAATTTCTACCACCATCACATCGCTTTAACTGATGCAAAAAAAGAAAACAAACAAACAGGCGGTTGATGGGGACTCGGATTGTTCATATGTTTTGTCCGAATTATTAACCAGTCCGCTAGCATAGTAAAAGTTGTAAATACCACTTGTAATTTCTGCACACGTGTTTACCCTTTTATTGAAACTTAAGCTTACTAAATGTAAGGTGAAGGCTATAAACCTTATGTGTGCCTTATCTCAGCCACCCAGATTGGTAACCTAGTGATAGTAAAGTACCAAAGAAACTCATTGGGAAGCGCCTGCTTGCGTGTACAAATACTTGATACGCCACTCAGTCACAGCCACTAATACTCTACTACATAGCCAAGATACGTCAAAATACAATTTACTATTCAATAGAAGAGTCCTCAAAGGAGGCAACAATACTGAGACAAATAAGCATTACCATTCTAGTTTATAAAAAAAAACGTTGCATCTCTTTTGAACTTCAAAGATTTGATGGATTCAAAGCAACAAAAAAGCAAAGAAATAGTTTGATCAAAACTAATCACACACAAAAATTGGGAAGTTTGTGAAGTATAGAGGGATATCATTCTACTAAGTAAGCAAAAAAAAATATTGTCGATTGTGTTTTGATAAATTTTAAGACAAAAAATCTGTAAAGACTACATTTTTAATTGTTATGACAATCATTTCTATAATAGAATCCTTTTAATTTTTTGAAAGAATTAGAGAAAGTGACTGGTTCTAATTCACAATTTTATATTACACAGCAGTGAAGACTCGACGCACAAAGTTCTGTGGATATATACTGTGACGATGTTAAGAACATCAACTCTCTAATTCCATGGTTTTCAGGTTCTTGTTTTTTAATTTTAACTTTCATAACTTTTAGCGTTGTAATTTATGAGCATTAGTCGAATGTTGTTTATTTTTGCGATTTAACATGATATGACTCCAGCGGTGCAGATAAGTGCGAGATTTTTACATCAGTTCAACTGAAGATTGTCCTCCCGTCCCCTGCCTGTGCCACGTTACGCACTCTAAAAACGGGTCAGCATGGCACCCTGCCTAGTCCGTTCGCTAACTGTTGCTGCGGCCATCATTCTTACAACAGCGCTCGGGGTTCAAACCCAGGTGACCGACCGGGCTGACTATGAAACATCTACATCGTTCAACCAGAGTGGCTGCCCAGTAAAACTGAGCTCTCCCACTACAACCATTGGGTGAGTGCGGAATAACTTCTCGGTTTTCATTTTATTTCTGCATTTTGTTTTTGTTTTGTATATATGCATTTCTTTCTTGCATATTCAAATTATCTGTCATAAATTATGTCTTTTTTTTATTCCGCTACGTTTCATGAAAAATCCTGTTCGGAGATGAGATGAGTTTAAAAAAAAGTAAACTTTCTGTTATTTCAGAGTGCGATGCGGCTAACATGCAAGCGCTCGTGCACTTACTCTCTCCAATACATTATACTCTCCTTCCACTCTCATCTCTTTCTCTCTACCTATCTCCATCTTATCTCTCCATCTCCTTCGTTTTTTCTTTCTTTCGTTTTCTCTCTCACTATCTATCTATTTATCTATCTATCTATCTATCTATCTATCTATCTATCTATCTATCTATCTATCTATCTATCTATCTATCTATCTATCTATCTATCTATCTATCTATCTATCTATCTATCTATCTATCTATCTATCTATCTAT
>RQTK01000566.1:313275-327071 GCA_003991915.1 Elysia chlorotica | reverse complement strand
CTCCAGCAACAGAAGAAATTGGAGCTCTAGCAACAGAAGAAATTGGAGCTCTAGCAACAGAAGAAATTAGAGCTCTAGCAACAGAAGAAATTGGAGCTCTAGCAACAGAAGAAATTAGAGCTCTAGCAACAGAAGAAATTGGAGCTCTAGCAACAGAAGAAAATTAGATCTAACAGCAGAAGAAACTGGAGATACCGCAACAAAACAATTTAAAGCTCTAGCAACAGAAGAAATTGGAGTTCCAGCAACAGAAGAAATTGGATCTTTAGCATTAGAAGAAGCTGGGACTCCAGCAAAGGAAGAAATTGGAGCTCTAGCAGCAGAAGAAATTGGAGCTCTACCAACAGAAAAGATTAAAGCTCTAGAAGCAGAAGAAATTGGAGCTTTAGCATTAGAAGAAACTGGGACTCCAGCAAAGGAAGAAATTGGAGCTCCAGCAACAGAAGAAATTGAAGCTCCAGCAACAGAAGAAATTGGAGCTCCAGCAACAGAAGAAATTGGAGCTCCAGCAACAGAAGAAATTGGAGCTCCAGCAACAGAAGAAATTGAAGCTGCAGCAACAGAAAGAATGGGAGCTTCAACATTAGAAGAAATTAGTGCTCTACCAACAGAAAAGATTGAAGCTCTAGAAGCAGAAGAAATTAGATCTCTAACAGCAAAAGAAACTGGAGATACCGCAACAAAACAATTTAGAGCTCTAGCAACAGAAGAAATTGGAATTCCAGCAACAGAAGAAATTGAAGCTGCATCAACAGAAGAAATTAGAGCTTCAACATTAGAAGAAACTGGGACTCCAGCAAAAGAAGAAACTGGAGCTCCAGCAACAGAAGAAACTGGAGATCCAGCAACAGAAGAAATTGGAGATCCAGCAACAGAAGAAACTGGAGATCCAGCAACAGAAGAAATTGGAGCTACAGCAACAGAAGAAATTGGAGCTCCAGGAACAGGAGAAATTGCAGCTGCAGCAACAGGAGAAATAGAAGTTCCACCAACAGAAGAAATTGGAGGTCCAGCAACAGAAAAAGTTAGAGCTCCAATAGCAGAAGAGAGTGGAGTTTCAGCAAGAGATAATAGTGGTACTTCAGCAACAGAAGAAATTAAAGTTTGTCCAGCAGAAAAGATTGGAGTCCCAGAAGCAGAAAAAATTAAAACTGCAGCAACAGAAGAAATTGGAGATACAGCAACAAAACAATGTAGAGCTTTAGGAAAAGAAGAAATTGAAACTGCATCAACAGGAGAAATTAGAGTTCCAACAACAGAAGAAATTGCAGATCCAGCAACAAAAGATTTTGGAGCTCCAGCAACAGAAGAAATACAAGTTTTACCAACAGAAAAGATGGCAGCTCTAGAAGCAAAAGAAACTGGAGATACAGCAACAAAACAATTTAGAGCTCTTGCAAAAGAAAAAATTGGAACTCCAGCAACAGAAGAAATCCAAACTTCAGCAGCAAAAGAGATTAGAAATTCAGCAAGAGAAGAAATTGGAGCTGCAGCAACAGAAGAAAGTAATGCTCTACCAACACATAAGATTGAAGCTCTAGAAGCAGTAGAAATTGGAGCTCTAGCAGCAGAAGAAATTAGTGGTCTACCAACAGAAAAGATTGAAGCTCTAAAAGCAGAAGAAATTGGAGGTCTAACAGCAGAAGCAATTGCAAATACAGCAACAAAACAAGTTACAGCTCTAGCAAAAGACAAAATTGGAACTCCAGCAACAGAAGAAATCCAAGCTTCAGCAACAGAAGAGGTTATAAATCCAGCAAGAGAAGAATTTGGAGCTCCAGCAACAGAAAAAATTGGAGCTCCAGCAAAAGAAGAAATTATAGCTCCAGCATTAGAAGAAACTGGAAATCAAGCAACAGAAAAAATTGGAGCTCTAGCAGCAGAAGAAATTAGTGGTCTACCAACAGAAAAGATTGAAGCTCTAGAAGCAGAAGAAATTAGATCTCTAACAGCAGAAGAAACTGAAGATACCGCAACAAAACAATTTAGAGCACTAGCAACAGAAGAAATTGGAGTTCCAGAAACAAAAGAAATTGAAGTTTCAGCAACAAAAGAAATTGGAGTTCCAGCAACAAAAGAAATTGAAGCTGCAGCAACAGAAAAAATTGGAACTTCAGCAACAGAAGAGATAGAAAATACAGCAACAGAAGAATTTGAAGCTCCAGAAATAGAAGAAATTGGAGTTCCAGCAACAGAAGAGATCGGGGATCCAACCACAGAAGAAATTGGAGCTGCAGCAACAGGAAAAATTAGTGCTCTACCAACACATACGATTGAAGCTCTAGACGCAGGAGAAATTGGAGATCTAACAGCAGAAGCAATTGGAAATACAGCAACAAAACAATTTAGAGCTATAGCAACAGAAGAAATTGGAGTCCCAGCAACAGAAGACGTTGAAGCTGCAGCAACAGAAGAAATTGAAGTCCCAACTACAGAAGAAATTGGAACTTCAGCAGCAGAAAAAGTTGAAGATCCAGCAACAGAAGAGACTATAGCTCCAGCAACAGAAAAAATTGAAGATCCAACAAGAGAAAAATTTGGACATCCAGCAACAGAAGAAATTGAGGCTGCAGTAACAAGAAAAATTGAAGCTCCAGCAGCAAAAGAAATTGGAGCTCCAGCATTAGAAGAAACTGGGACTCCAGCAACAGATGAAATTGAGGCTGCAGTAACAAAAGAAATTGAAGCTCCAGCAGCAAAAGAAATTAAAGATCCAGCAACAGAAGAAAGTGAAGTTCCAGCAACAGAAGAATTTGGAGGTTCAACATTAGAAGAAACTGGGACACCAGCAACAGAAGAGGTTATAGCTCCAGAAACAAAAGAAATTGAAGCTCCAGCAGCAGAAAACATTGGAGTTCCAGCAACAGAAGAAATTGGAGCTCCAGAAAGAGAAGAAATTGGAGCTCCAACAACAGAGGGTATTGGAGCTCCAGCATTAGAAGAAACTGGGACTCCAGCAACAGAAGAAATTGCAACTGCAGCAACAGAAGGAACTGGAGTTTCAGCAACAGAAGAAATTGAAATTCCAACAGAAAAAGAAATTGGAGCTCCAGCTAAAGAAGAAATTGAAATTCCACCAACAGAAAAAATTGGATTTACAGCAACAGAAAAAATTGAAGCTTTGGCAGCAGAAGAAATTGGAGTTCTAGCAACAGAAATACTTAAAGCTCCAGCAACAGAAGGATTTGGAGTTTCAACAACAGAAGAAATTGAAATTCCAACAGAAAGAGAAATTGGAGTTCCAGGAAGAGAAGAAACTGGATCTCTAACAACAGAAAAAATTAGAGCTGCATCACCAGAAATACTAAGAGCTCCATCAACAAAGGAAATTGGAACTCCAGCAACAGAAGAAATTATAGCTCCAGAAAAAGAATATATTGAAACTCCAGCAGTAGAAGAAATTGGAGCTCCAGCAACAGAGGAAAGTGGAGCTCCAGTAATAGAATGGATGGAAAATCGTGCATTTGAAGAAAACCAATGTAAAGTAAGTAAAGAAATCCCTGTAAAAACTTGTAGTCATCTTAGTACAGATAGTAACTCAATAAAAAACGACGAGCACGCAGAAGGTCAAATTTGTGAAAATGGCAATATCGCCATTGGAGCAGACGTCCCAAGCTGCAATATAAATGGCTGTCTAGAATCCAAAACAAAATTTGATGCGGGCTCTTCCAAAAAAATGTGCCGTTCAGAAGATAAACATGTTGGCAAAATCAAGAAAGCCAAAAGCGATATTTTCATGACCTCAAAGTTACAAAATAAAGTCATAAAGCAAACTCATTCTGCGTCTAAATGTGATACAATGGTATGTGGGCGAACGCTCTTTAACGCAAATAACGAAGCTCCAAATACGATTTTTCATAATGATGCAAATGTTCTTACTTTCCACAAAAGAGAGGAGCCCCTCGGTTTAACAGATACACAGATTCGTTCTGAAAACACTGTTATGTTGGCAGCTGGGAGTGAAAATAAATCCGAAAGTATGGGGCAGGAGTTTGCTCAAACACATCCAGCTGAGTTCGCTTCACGTAACGATTTTGGTGAGAAAAGGCCCATTGCTTGTAGTGATGAGCCCATAGTCCCTCCAAATAAAGAGAAAATGACGCAAGAAAATGATTTGATGATATATAACAAACAATCATTATCCACCACATTAGAAGACCAGCTTGCCCGCAAAGTCTTGCCGCAACTTGTATTGAGAGAGCCAACAGACTTTGATATACACAAATTTATGGACGATTCACCGAAAGACCAAATAAACTCATCGCTATCTGACGGAGAATCTAGTGCTAACATATCCTATGTGGCTTTTATCAAAGGAACCGTAAATAAGCCAGACCATGTTGCATATGGTGATAGTAATAAAGAACTAACGGAGAAATCTAATGAAATAGATACCAGTGAATTTATTATTGCTGAAGATAAAACCACACGGAGCGGGTTTGGCGCAATAAATACTAGAAAATCAATCTCCGGTGATGGAATTGGTGAAAATATAATTTCACAAACCTATCAACCCAATGAGGAAAGCATCAATCCCTCTTTCAAAGAAACTGCTCCATGTAGCAATACAAGTAACACTGAAAATAGCAAGTCACCACCAAATAACACCGACACGACACTTTCCAAGGGTAACCTCCATGTGTTATATAACAACAATGTGAAAGCTACTGACAATAGAGCCACACCCGCAGATTCTGATATTTATGCAGAAGATGAAGGTTTTTCCAAATGTACTACCGACTTTAGAGATGCAGAACATGAGATCCAGATGATCAACGCTGAGGACAATATTATGAATGATCAAAATTTGTCGCCTGAAGTAAAAAGTGATCTCCCCAGCGACCGCTCAACCGCAGGCATTTTGGGCGCGGGAGATGTTCTCTGCGACATGAGAGTTCCACTCGAATCAAGCCGAGATTTGGGTTGCCAAGAGCAAATTATGCATATTGAAAATATCGAACAGGAAAAGAGAACGAACGGTTATGCCGAAAGTGAAATTCCTATTAGAGCATGCATCTCCAAGCCTAAAAGAAGAGCACCCCCAATGGTCTGTGACGACACCATACAAGATGTGTTACCTTTAAATGTACACAGCTCTGATTGTTGTGAAAGAATATGTTCATCTGTCGCCTCTCAGGGTAAAGACATACTAACTAAGGATTCTGATGCCATACCGGCTAAAGATCGTCAAACCCCCCTACCCGAAAGAGCAGCAGCAGATGTTGCCGAATCCGGTATTGAAGAGGATGGAGATAATGATACAATGTCACCAAGCAGCAGTCTGGATGTTGACATACCGTGTTCGGAACCGTGTTCGGAAATAACTGAAAATATGAAAACTGTTTCAGAGGCAACCGAAAATGATACTGCGATGAATGTGCATTGTGTTTCAAACGAGGATGAGTCTGAGATATCGGATTCTTTTACCACGAAGCAAGGAATTGAGCTAAAGATTGCACCATTATTGCAAAACGGCCACTCTATAGAGAACCAACGCCAACATGGCAGCACGTCTTTTACCCGAAACCCTATGGACGGTCAGGGCCTGAATACTGACACAAAGACAACGCCAATATTTCCGTCCGTTAAAGGCTCCGCCAATGACTCATTATCAATCGAGGTAAAGGATTTGGATAGAAAATCTAAAAATGTACCATTTTTTGCGATGGTGAATATTCAAGCTCCTCTACCTTCACAAAATGCGGATATTGTGGAGTTAAAAACGGAACAAAGTGCAGCCCAAAATGCAAATGATCCAGATGAGAATCAACCTAGTTCCATTCACACAAGCTCAGCTGTTGACAAAATTGTATCTAAATTTGACTCTTTCACCTCTTCTTTAGCATCAATCAATAGCGTAGAGTCAAAGAAAAGTGCCCTAAAGACTAGTCAGAAAACTGTCAGTGACTGCACTCAGCGGCCTAAACAAAGAGTCACTTTCCATATTAAAGAAACGAATGCGGAGGGAATTCTTCAGCTGGACGACCAAACAGATGCAGAATCGTCATTGCTTCAATGCCATGATATGCAACAAACATCGTGTAACACGCGTGAAATGTTCGAGACGACGGATGAAACGCATTTGGTAGCAAAGCGAGGTGTAGGCCCTGAAGACACTGCTATCGCGTCACAAGCAGTGGAACCAAACCTCAAGGACAGTGCCAATGAAGAGGCTCAAGACGATGATAGTATGAACCCTCATCACATCGATGGAAATGGCTTGATGAAACTTGCAGATGAGCTGAGCCTTGAGATAGATATGATGGATTTTGGCAATCTCTCAAATGGGTAAGTAACAAC
The DNA here is from genome assembly GCA_003991915.1 of Elysia chlorotica. Taxonomy (NCBI): domain Eukaryota; kingdom Metazoa; phylum Mollusca; class Gastropoda; family Plakobranchidae; genus Elysia; species Elysia chlorotica. The sequence goes on along the minus strand of RQTK01000566.1, from coordinate 320,771 downwards.
AAAGTCCAAGTCTAAATAAGGTGGCAATTCAATCATAATTATCGTTGTTGTTTTTTGCTGTTTTTTATGATTGGGTTAATAATTCATAATTCTATTTTTATAAGTTCTTGTTGCGTCTTTTTTTAAAAGAATTTTAGGGAGTAACAGTTGAAAAAAAACACGCCAAAGGTAAGATAAACAAACAAAAACAGCAAAGTATGGGTAGTTGTTTTTATAATACAAAATACTGGTGATTTATTGTAATTTTCCGAAGGCATGATCGTGTGACATGACTATGTCGTTGATTTGATGATCTTGAATGGATCCAAGGGTATTATGAAAAGAGTAGACTATATAAACTTGTAAAATATATCTTAAAGTTAATGCTTTATAGTAAAAAAAAAATAGGAAGGTGTTTACGTTGATGCTAGTAAACTATGATTCCTCTTATCGATGTTTAAAAAAACATTAAAAAATCTTTCTTTTCAGGTCGGAGCCAGATAAACCTGCCCTTGTCATCGATGGAAAACTTAGGGCAGAAAATGAGGAGACAATTACTGATGCAAGCTTCTTACTTTTTCGAATACTAAGTCTTGATTACAATTTATTTGAAATAAGCTAACAGTGGAATAAGTACTCGTGAATATAATAATTATAACGCTTGATCCTTATCGGGAGTGAAACTGGTCGTAAAAAAAAGCAGAGACTAGATGTTAGCCAGACGGTTTACAGAGTGACTTTTAAAGTGTCAAAGAAAGGGAGAGGCTGCGTTATTGGGTGAGGGGGGGGGGGGGGGGTGGTAAGACTGGCATTACGGCCGTGGCATGCTCTTTTCTTGTCAAAATTTATTAATGCAATAACTTTTAATAGTAAAAAACCGCATGAATTAATTAGGGACAAAAACTAAACTAAAGAAATGAACAAATAATAATTGGAAACAAATTGCTGAGTGAAGTACATGTGCCGCTTATTAGTGATTGTGAAAAACTTGGCACATTCTCTATTGGTTGTTGAATGTTTCTTTTTTCTGGCAGCACTTTTGGCATTCCTGCTTTCCATGTGCTACAGGTTTCTGGTATCAATTAAATGAATGAGTCGAATGATGAAAAAGATGTTCGTTACCTGTCACAAGGTCTGCAAGGGAGCAATTTACTTTCTTCTCTGTGATTCTTGTCTGCTATTCCCACAAAAAAAACCTTTTCTGAAATTTTTAGAAAATCTATCAACTCTTTGTAGGGACATCTACCCCCAACGGAATTGCCAACACAATTCTTGCTTTCTTTTCTTAATTATAATTTGAGAGAATAACATTGACTTATTATTATTTAGCCACTGAAGCCCAAAATACACCCGTCTAAATATAAAGAACAATCCCTTCTTTAACACCAAGGAAATTCTCTTACCGTATTATTACTTTTTTGTTTGAAGGTGAAATGAAAAGAAAAACAGAGCGGGTCTTTATTACAATTAATGGCAGAGCACCATTTAAAATACGCATTTTTGCAGATTTCTCTATTGTAATTTTTTCGGTGTCGCAAACAAACAAAAAGATGCACTGTAGCGCTGCAGGCCCAAGGCCTTGCGGAATTTCACCGCCTCAATAATTATGCAAACAGCTGGTCGACCCACACACGCAAATTCGTCTGTGTGCAGCGCCTCTCTATGGACAGTCTCTGATAAAATAGTGATAAACTGTACCTAGAGTGCCTTCGACAGCATCATAGGCTTAGACTTCTACGTTTCGCTGCAGGTTTCAGTTTAAGAAGTAATCTGGTCTCATACTGACACGTTTAAGAGAAATGTTTACACATCTTGATTTTCTTACAGTTAAGTCTTTAAAGGTATTTTTTCTGCTATATTTCAAAAATATTTTGTAGGAGCCAACAAACAATCCATGCAAATATCTTTAAGTGCATTTCTGTTGTACTGATTGTAAATAATTTCACTTAACGAAGTTGTAAGATGTGCATCGATACTTGTCCGCCATGTTTATGATAATGCCTGTGTGCCTGTGTTTTACCAGGGAGTGTGTAGATCCACGCTGAGCGACGTGGACGAGGCGAGCCTGCACATCATCAGCAGCGTGGAGAGTCTGCCCCGGGACGAGGACGCTCAGGCCGCGCTGTGTGAGGCTGGCGCAGATCTGCAGCCCACCGAGCAGGACGGAGAGGCGTGTACACAGGACTCTCTTCTCAATCTAAGCAAGCGAGAAGATAACCAGGCATCCGTTTCCTCTGACAGGGCTGTAAATCTGGAAGGGCCAGGAATGAGAGACGTGGAAGAGCCAGGAATGAGAGACGATGCTGATGTCATTGCGCCAGTTGTGATGAGGCCCATTTTTCAGTCTGACGGTGGTGACAACATTCTTGTTCAGTGCCAAGAGAATGAACCCACAGATTTCTCTGACCAAGAAGAAGAAATAAAAGACAATGTGTGTTTATCCAAGCATGAAAAAGGTTTACTTGACGCGAAAACAACAAAGGACACTGATAGTGATAATACAAAAGACATTGAATCTGCTACTGACCAGTGCCTTGCAACTTTTATGTGGGGTAGGACTGCAAACGAGTTAAAAACTTACGTTGAAGAGTTCAAAAGCCTTTCAAGTGTTCACTCCTCCCAAGGATTTCCAGGTGAAAATCTCAACTTTGACAGCTATAAAAGCATATCTACGGCTTCTCATCACGAATCCAACACTCCTATGTCGAGTAAAGACTGCTTTGTTAGTACAGAAGATCAATCGGAATTAATTAAAATGGATAAAGAAGCCAACGATCTCAAAGAAGTCTCCAATCGGGAGCGTGATACGAACGAAGAAAGTCTCATAGAATTGTCTTCAACATCCACATGGGTTAATAGTAAAGATACAGCAGGAGAAGCCGTTGAGAGTGGTACCGAATCTGTATTGTCTCAAGTAAATGATAAGGTTATAAACAAAAAAGCCACTAGCCCCCAAAAGCACACCATAGATAACAGTGTAATAGAAATCTGGGTGGTTCAAGGGGGCAGCAGGGATAATTCAAACACCGCTAGTATGCCTTCTCAGGTGATTCTCATGGAAGACAGTTTTCAATCTTCCCAGGCTTCTATAATGGTATCATCCAGCAGAGAAAACACATCGAGACTAGACCTGAGCACATCTTTATCACAGATTAGCCAGTTTGATCTGTCCAAGTTAGACAAATCAATTTTCAGCGGTCCACCTGTTGATGCTAAGGAGACCAGCGGAGCTTTACAACGTGACAGCAACAAATTCCTTGACAACAACGAGAGCATCACTGAGGTTTTTGATGCAGACGGTTTGCTTGCAGGTGGTGAAAGAGAGTGTGTATACAGTTGCACTAAAGCTTCCCGATATAAAGACCTTAGATCTAGCTTTGAAAAGACAAACCTAATTTTGGTACCGTCTGATTTTCATGGTGCCCGCGTGACATTCGACCTTCCAAGTGCTTCGGAAAAGAGCCATTGTAGATCGCGGTCTTTACCGCGAAGACGCTATTCCTCCAGAGCCATGGCAAGAAGCATGCACCGCTCTATATCTGTCTCACCAGAGAGGTTTAAACAACCGGAGACCACTCCACAGTTTACACGACACGTTACCTCCAGCCCGAAATGCTCCATAGATATTGATGGGTCACCAGTACGTGTAATATTAGAGGAAAATATTGGTAAAACCGAGACGTCTATAGGAATTTCTTCTTTTAGGTCAAATAAATCGAATGCTGGGAATTTGTCGCTCAACAAATCATTGGCAAACAATGAAACATACAGTTTGTCTGAGAAAAGTGGTAATGATACAGATTTATTTTCTACCCAACAACAGTCGGTTGAAACAAACCCATCTTCTGAAAATATTGATTTCGGCATCAAAAGCACTCGCAGCATCAGTAGCAGCAGCCAAGCTGAATGTGATGATCAAAAAACAATGGCTACTAACATTGAAAGCTTTCACTCACTTAGCGGGGAGTATGCGGAGTCATCGACACCGTTGGATGTTCAGAATGAAGGTCTAGATAACCATTTAAAAGTTCGTAACGATGTCAGTTGTAAATCAAATATTACAAACCTTGGAGCGATTCAGAACGTTTCTCTGAACAGGAAACATGAGTCAAAGAAAGTGATAGAAACAGATTCGGAAGCGTTTGATCTGTGTGTGTCTGGCCCTCACAGAAGTCCCTCGCCCAGCTCCGCAAACACGCCTGGCCACCAGGCAGTCTCCATACCGCGGGATGACGACACTGCATGGTTTGCCTACCGCGAGCAGTTCGGGGAATTTTTCTCGCCGTCTAAAAACCCAGGTTGCACCACCGAGCCGCCAACAGACGCTTCGGATTTCAAGTATTCCAACAGCGTGAGAAGCTCAGCAGCTGATAGACTCAGGATAAAGAACTCTGGGAAAACCTCTGTTAGTGCTGCAGCAATGAATATGCCAGCAAGTAAGACTAATGATGTGTCTGTAGAGGACATTTCAGTGACGCGTTCGCAAAGCTTTCCTAAAGTTAATAAACCCATCTGCATTCCTTCCTCTTCAGAAATAAACTTGTCTTTGCCACGAGTAAACAATGAGGCCTGGTTTGTTTATAGGAAGCATTATGAAAAATTCTTCCAATCTTCATCAGTGAATAATATATGTATTAACCAACGACACAATTCAGAATATGGGGATACCACAGTGTGTTCTGAAGTTTTCTCTACCAAGGCTACATCACGGTTAGACTTGCATTCACCCATAACATGTACGGAATCGATATCTTTAGACATAGCAAACGAAATGCAAGAAACGGCAACTAACAATTTAGAAAATGAGACTGCTCTACCAAATTCCCGTTCTTCCGTACAAAATCTTCTCCGTGAAAATAGAGAAGCCGATTTAGAATTTGAAACCTGTCAGACTGAACTCGAAATGTATCATAACTCTAAACCAGTCGGTTCTCACGTGACCGAAGAAAAAGGTATGATTGCCTTAGGTGATGCAAACTCTTCACCGCCACACTCTCATGTTTTTAAAGCAATTCCCAATCAAATGTCTCCCGAGGTCAAAATATCTCCATCTAACCAAATTAATGAGGAGAGGAAAGACAAACCGATAGATACGTTGATACCTATTCCAACGTCACGAGATAACGATGTAAACTGGTTTCGGTACCGCAAGAAGTGGTCGAACCTTTTCTCTGAGGACACCGGAAACGACACCCAGTCCACGTACAAACCTTACGTTATAAACAATACACGTTTCAGGCGTGCCATGATGAAAGAAGATTTTGACGAGCCGAGCAGGAAAACAAGGGCAGCGGATACTTCTTTGAGAAATATGCATACGAGTGAAAATCACTTGAATCCAACAACAAACAGCAATGATATAGTTAAAGAATGTATTGCAGACGTTTCTGCTACAGGAGATTCCGCAGTTTGTGCTAAAGAAGATTCTTCAAAACGTTCCACTGGGAAAAGTAAAAAAAGGAAAGTTCCGACCGTGATGCCGTCTAGGGAAACCGTTGTGGGTGTTGTGCTTCAGGACGGTTTCCACGTTCATCCGGCTCAAGGCGGGAGCGATGTGTGCGGGCCCGCAGGTGTAATCAGCAGTGAAGTCAGGCCTCCCATGTCACCGGCAAACAGACCTCGGGAGCGGTCTTTACCCAGAGTCAGACACACAAAAAGGTCAATAGATAGCAACCGTGGTTTACCTGCACACGAAACTACAAATGACTCCCAACCTTCTTCTCCCGACCTGAGTATGTGTAGATCTGGGGGGCTTACTTTGCCTCAGCTGGGTCAGCGCATTACGCTACTGCCGGACATACAGCCTGAGCTAACTCGCGCCTCGTCCAATGCGGCAACTCCCTTGGCTAGTGGATCGTGTGTGTCTCAGTCTTCCAGCCTGTTTCTAGAATGTTCCCAAACTCAAGTTTTGCAAGGTGAGACAACCCGCTCGCCCAATGCTAAAAGACCAAAACGCGTTAAACGCGACCCTCTACAGCCATCTCAAAGAGGACACGTTGATCAGAAGCTATTACCCGAGCTCTTAGCTCTCCACAAGACGCACGTGAAGCCTTCGGAGTTCCCTGCCTCGGACGAAGCTGGGGAAGGCGATCTTCTAGACGAGGCTGTCGGCGGCTTTGAAGAGGCATCGCTTATCGACAATGACAATCTTCTGTTTATTAAAGGCGTATCTATTGGCGAGCAGCAAGATTCCTCAGTAAAGATACTGTCACAGTTCAATCGACAGATGTGCACGCCAGGTATAGATAACAGCAACAGGATAGGGGGTGGTGATGATGCAGGAGCGCTCAGAGAAACAATTGAAAGCTTGATGCAGCCCCCACCGGAGATGGCAAATGCTGTGCCGCCTACCGATATCCAAGTTATGGCAGTCCAACACAAGTTTAAAGACGCTTCCTCATTCCTGAGGAATACGATTCCCCGTAGACAAGAACATAGCAAGAAGGTCAGTTTTGTTTGTGGTAAAAGTAAGGTGGGCACTCTTAGCGTATCTTGCTTCATGCCGTTGGCGAACTTGTCCTTCCATACCCCTCAATCCTTGGTTCCGAAATAACAGACATTTTTTTCTATGTACATACATGCAAGATTGCTGTGTATTATTTGTTCTGGTTGCAAACCTCCCTTCAAATTTAATGGCTAATGAAAGCTGCATCTCTTTCTTTTATTATTCAGCGATATTTTTTGTGTGCTGTCCATGGTATTCTTAGCGTTCCCCTTCAGAACTACATACCCACTGCTTATATTTTCTTTTGAAATGTTTTGGTTATTGTCAACCCCTCAGATCGACACATGGGGACAGGTTGTATATGAAACCTAAAGGTTTTTTTTTTTTATCTCATGACCATTGACATATTTTTGTTTTATAAGTAGAGTTTCCATTTTTGTAATTGCCAATGCAGTTTTTGAAATCACACTTCCTTGTAACCTTTTCCACCCTGTTTGACAAGAGTGCCCACATAATTATTTAACGTATTTTCTTGCTTTATTATGGTAATATCGACAAAGATGTTGCAATTTGGTGTTTGTTTGTTTGTTGGTTTGTTTTTTGTTCTTTTTTTTTTTTACTGATGATCACCACTCATCACTCTATAGATAGAGATGATCAGTTGATAAGACATATCCTAGTTTTACTCCTCTTCTGATTTCTTAAAAGGCACAAATTTAATGTGTTTTCGATATTCTATTTCTAAGGCATTTTTCAAACTACATGTAGTTTCTGAATTTCTTATTTTAATTTTTTCGCGCATTTAGCTCTGTCAAACACCATAGTATAATTATTCTAAATATCATTACTTCTTTTAAACTTTAAACCCTCTTTTGATGGTGGCAAAGAGCATGACTGTATAATGCACAAGAGGTTCCCTTTCCTTCCGCAAATCCGTATTGTACTTAGCAACTTCAACGATATCGATGGTATCATTATAAGTATTTTTCTTCTCCACTAATATTTACAACAATAGTAATAATAACAATAATAATAATAATAATAATAATAATAATAATAATAATAATAATAA
>RQTK01000566.1:297060-313150 GCA_003991915.1 Elysia chlorotica | reverse complement strand
ATAATAATAATAATAATAATAATAATAATAATAATAATAATAATAATAATAATAATAATAATAATAATAATAATAATAATAATAATAATAATAAACACAATTTTTAGTTCTGCTTTTTATTATTGCTGTTTTAATCAGTTCCTCGAACCTTTTCTCTCCATGACCAGAAATTAGAGTTACCTGGCGGGACACCAAAGATCAGGAGAGTCCCCACTCAGACCTGGGATGTTACATTCACCCCTATTACATCCTTCACTGAGGTGAACAACACCGAAACACACCCTGGTACACCCCCACTTGAACACGCAGCAGAACCCGAAAACACCTTCGCACAACTGATGCTTGAAGAGGAAAAGAAGGAGAAGGAGCGACAGAAGAGAAAACTGAGAGAGAAGATGCTGGAGCAGCAGCTGTGTGTGCAGCGACTCGTGTCCACTGTAGCCGTCAATCGGCGCAACTCCTGCAAAAATTCCGAGGACACCACGAGCAAAAACTCCTTTTCAAAGGACCAGACTGAGGAAACAAGCACTGAGAGTAAGTCTTGGCAATATAATGCTACTGAGAGAGAGAGAGAGAGAGAGAGAGAGAGAGAGAGAGAGATAGAAATATAGTGTGTGTGAGAGGAAGAGAGAGGAAGAGAGAGACAGACAGAGAGAGAGAGAAAGAGAGAGAGAGAGAGAGAGAGAGAGAGAGAGAGAGAGAGAGAGAGAGAGAGAGAGAGAGGGGGTAGAGGGGGGGGGGGGGGACTAGATATAGAGCAGACATACAGTTTATCCTGCGGGGAACCAAAAATATACAGTTAAAAATAAATATTGCAAGCTTTGCATTCATGTGGTTAGCTCAGATTTTTCTTGTATTGGTGTTTTATTGGGATTTTGAACTTTTCTTAAATTAATTTATTTTTAAACGCAGATCTCTTCCGTATCAGTCACTATAGTAACCCACACGTTTTTGTATGTTCGTCGCATCTTAATTCCATTTCTTCTCAAAATGACTATGCATTACTTTTGCTTCAACATAATTTTATTTAAACTCTCTATTGGTATAACCCTTGTTCTGCAATATCTATAAAATAGCATGTTTCTTGTTCATGTTTTATAATTTATATATTGTGTTGCATTTTCGGTTTGTTCTATTAATAACTGATTTGTTTTTCTATGTATTATCTATTTTTAATGTAAACGGGCAAATCGGTTTCAATTTTGCAAGCCGGGTCAATACATGTAATGTGATTTTTTTTTTTTACATCTTCTTTTATGAAGCTAAAGCCGGCGGCGACAAGGGTAAAAAACTGAGCCTCAAGAACAAGTTGCGGGGATCTGCGAAGAGCCAGGACCAAGGCCTGCTGAAGAGACGGCCTGACATGGAGAGCCGGAGGATGAGCAGCAGGACGCTCGCGCCTGTGGCCCGCCCTGCCGGATCTCTGACCTCGCCCGGGCGCATAGCCTCCGTCTCCCCTGTTACCAAGCTCAAGAAAAAGGATCGGCCTAAAGTTCCGCCCCGCCGAGTTCTAGCCGAAGGGCACTATCACCACGATTCCAACGTCATCAGCGTGGTGGTGAAGCCAGTTAATATAAAGATGGACAGGGAGCAGCTGAACCTCAAGGTCTCCTTTAGTTCCATCTGTTTCTATTGTTTCATTCATTAGTTTGAACTTACCATACAGATGTTTGAGAGCGCGGTGGCCTTGGGGCCAGAACTGTGGATGCTCTACAGGTTTGGTCAGGGTCGGTTTTATCTGACAGACCAAGTAGCAGCTGGCCCTCTTTGGGGCCATATCGCCATAATTATAGGAGCTTTCTTAACACATAGCAGGCGTAGGACTAGGAGGGGGGTGCGCAAACCTTAAGGCCTTGTCGTTTCAATTGTTTCTCTGTTAGAATTAGCCAGGCCCGCCGTCTGGCATGGGGCTTGGAGATTCAGTCCCACCCGGCTGCTTGAGGCGAGTTGAGCACATGTATTGCTTAACATATTCATACATTATTCCATTGTGTTTGTAGTTGTATGTTTTTTCAACGAAAATTAATTCGACTTTGTACTAAAACTTCGTAGATTAAAAAAACATGTAAAACAAACTGTGACAAGTACAAGTATATATAATTGGTAGGAGTATTTTTTACAATGTTATTACAAGCTATCGTTACAACCACCAAAGCGCTCCTTTAAGAAAGTTAGGGGGCTCCTGATTGGATTGGGACTTAAACCTCCTTCAGCCCAAACTTTTTAATGTTTTTTTGGTTCCCACAGATACAATAATATCACTGTAAGGTGACTGTTGCGTTACCTAATGTAGAAGAGTACCTAGTGTACTTGAAGTGAAAGTTTATATTTTAGAACGTTTTGGGGCTTTTTTTTTTTTTTTTTTTTTTTTTGGGGGGGGGGGGGTGACCAGTGGCCCAAATAAATTCACGCCTTGCATCGTCTCCCCGACTACGGAGGAACTTGTAACAATAGGTCTACATATACACGTTTTACATAAATTTGCTTGACAGATACACCATTAATTTGAATAATATAATAGATAATAATGTTTAAATTATTTTCACAACCAATGGGGTTAGTTGTTGAATTCAAACCGCTTCAGTACTTTGCCTGAACTTTTCTTATTCTGTATTTGAGTCTAAGAGAGAAAGCAAAAAAAAAAAAAACCCGTTACATTCAGTTTGCCTCGGCAGAAAACTTTGAACATTTTTTTTTCAATTGTAAATATCTAACCTTCGTTGACTTTTTATATCATTTGTATTTGCGTAAAAGATGATTTAAAATTTAACCAAAAAAAAACAAAAAAAACTTTGTAGAGAGATGACGAGCTGAGTAAGCCTGTCGCACCGCCATCCTGAGTGTATTACATACAGTTAATAATGGCGCACAATCAGCTGAGGATACTGCCTGGCCGCAGGGGTGTCCACTGGAAATGTAACCAATAGAAGAATGAAATTAAATCATTAACGTTACTTAAGCGCAATGATATGAATAGGCTCACTCTACGTGGTAAGAGGGAAAAATCATTCAATGGAGATACATTTTTCGAATGGTTTCACAAGTCACAAGAGGGTTAGTATTTCTTAATAGGGCGGCACATGAATCACATGACGAGATATTAATGCATTTTGGTGTGTGTGTGTGTGTTTGGGGGTGTTACCTGTCTACAAATGTAAACAATTGCATTATTTGTGTCGCTTAACAGTCGAGGATGTTTGGGGTTCATATTGGACTTTGATGACGCCGGACACTGTTAAGCCCAACGCATTTTCCAACGCACCCGAGGCCACTGGGATTAGCCTATATGAAGCACCAGTTGTTAATATAAATTTTAAGCTAGACTCCTCTTAATATAAAAACGATGTGCCCAGATGCATTTAAAACGCCACTTTGTCTTTAGTACAAAATTAGTAAATGACAGTAGATACCTGCCCATATCTTCATTATTGATGTATTTCGGTGGTTTGCATTATTTTGTTAAGGTTAGTTCCTTTCTCATTTGGCATGGGGGGGGGGGCGCGGTGGCCCACGGGGTAGAACATCGGCTTCCGACGCAAAAGGTCCCGAGTTCGAATCCTGGCTGTTGCAATCCCTACTGGTTGGGATCGGTGTCAGTATAATGTGACCGGCTGAGACAGGAGTCATGGTATCCCCACCCTGTCTCGTGTGTGGCAGCACATAAAATTGTCAGACGTCTGTCTTGGGGCCCGTCCACGATATAGCCTATAAGTTGTTGACGTTGGACGTTAAAACCCAACCAACCAACCAACCTCATTTGTCATGGGCATTTTATGTGGTTTTAATGTCAAATTTAACTGTCTTTATTTGTATTACGTTAACCATTCGTAGATGAAAAATCACCCGGTGACCTACAAAGAGGGAAAAAGGGCCAAGTTTAAAAATCAGTAAGATGATAATAACCTAGCAGTAGCAATTTCTCTCCACACTTCCAGGTTCAAGTCCACCGGAAGCCGCCCGAACCGGAAGCTCCAGTGCCACATCCGCCGGCGCAAAAGAAACCGAGTGAAGAGCGCACCAGTTTCCGCAAGTTGAGGTTTCGGCGCCCATCACCGGATCACCTGCCCGTCCTCGCGAGGTGCACACTAAAACAGGCTAAGTTTATACAGTTGGAGTTTTGGTGTTCTTTTAATGAGAAAATAGCGTTCACGAAATATTGATCGAGTTGGTGAAATAAAGCATTTTCGGATAGAGAAAACTGAATTTGTGTTGGTGAGTTTACACCTTTGATACGTGTTGTGGGAAAAACTGAGTCACACAGAAAGTCGATAAGAGCAGCTGCTTGGGTGCAATGATTTACAAAAAGAGCGTATTTTTTTGTTTGGCAAACAGAAGTTATAGTGGACAATTCCATCTTTTTCCATATAGCCCAGTTGCACACAATTACGTGATCACTGATAGTAGAAGCAGGGCGTACATAGATATCATTATTAACAATAGCCTCTTTTTTTGTAATCGGGAAATTAGAGAAACGGCTGCCCAAATCGACTTGTAACTTTCTGCGTGCATTAGTTTTGCTCTCAACGCGCAACAAAGAGTAAAACACAAACAAACAAACGTAAGTTTGGGACCTGTTCACATTACAGTCTAGTTGCTGAAGTTGAACCCTAAGAAACCAGCTTAGCGACCCATGGAAAAAAAACTAGAATAAAAGATCTGTAGAGACACGGGCGGCCTCCCGCAACTGGCACGGCCGGGGCGGTGAATGGCTTCCACATGTTGGGTCAGCGATAGGTAGAGCTAAGAGGACGGTACCTGTAGTTACAGTTTCGATCTATTACCAATTAGCAATAGGTAAACTATAACACCCAAACCACCCATTCCCCTTCCCATCGCAACAGATTCTTAAGCCCAAAGAACATCTTTGAATTAAGGAGTAAGCTATATCTACGTCTATACAGAACTACGAAAGTTCAACGTTACTAAGTAGCAAGTCGAACACTACAAATTATACAACAGCGCTATGTTTGTATTGATTGTACAACATTTTTTAGAATAATGTTAGCATGTTAATTTTACATTCGTATCGTCTGCTGCCTCTACTGAAAGCACTCTGAGCTTTTACTGATGGCAAGTATTGGCAGTCAATATATTTAATATATTGAAAACATGTTTTGCTTATATTGATAGTTTGTTTTTATACTGGTAGTAAGTTGTGCTTAAAATGATAGGATTTGATGTTGATCTTAATATCATATTATCTTAAATCGGTAGTGTGTTGTGCTTATATTGATAGTATTCTTTGCATCTACTGATAGACTGTTCTGCTAATATAAATAGTGTGTTGCTCACTTTGCAAGCCTGCTTTGCTTATATTTATAGCATTGTCTGTTTATAATGATAACACTTCATTTTAGTGGTAGAATGTTGCTCACGTTGGTAGCATTCTTTTTCTTATAATGATAGCACTTTTCCTTAGACTGATACCGGTAGCATTTTCTGCTTAGACTGATTGCATGTTCTGCTTATACTGATACAGCTGTAGCATGTTCTGTTTATACTGATAGCACGTTCTCCTTATACTGATACAGTTGTAGCATGTTCTGTTTATACTGATACAGCTATAGCATGTTCTGTTTATACTGATAGCATGTTCTGCTTATACTGATAGCATGTTCTGTTTATACTGATAGCATGTTCTGCTTATACTGATAGCATGTTCTGCTTATACTGATAGCATGTTCTGCTTATACTGATAGCATGTTCTGTTTATACTGATAGCATGTTCTGCTTATACTGATAGCATGTTCTGTTTATACTGATAGCATGTTCTGTTTATACTGATAGCATGTTCTGCTTTGTATCCAGAAACATAATTGATGTGAGAGCTGTGAACCCTCCATTCAACACGACCATGTCACCAGAGGCGCATCGGAGGTTCCAGGCTACATATAGGCACCACAAGATTTTGTAACAGAGAGCTGTCGCAGTGTAGGAGTCTCTTTAGGACGTCAGGAGACAAACTTTGGAGGGAGCTCATCTCCAGTGACCAGAGGGCGTCTGCATCCCTGCACTGAGCTGACAGCACGGGCACAAGAGTCATGTCTATATGTTCACTTCTGTGTTGACAAACTTGATGGAAGTGCAACCCCAAAAGAAAATGTAGATCTAGTTTTTACACAACGGAAATGTTTAGAGTTTTTACCTCGTATGTTAAAAAACACACACACACACGAACACGCAAAACCTCCAGCAAAAACAGAAACATAGTCTACATCATGTAAACATCTCACTTAATGTTATTCGACATACATTTACCAATAACATGTCAAATAGTGTCGACATCAACACTGTTTAAGTTCAAGGTACACATTTTTCAACGCGAGTCCTCATTGGAAAGACGGAAAAACATGTTTAAAACATGTCTTATATTTTTTTCTTCAAGCAACAAACTATTGCAAAACAAAATAATTAAAGATTAAGATGATGAATGAACAATGTTATTTTTTATTGGATTTATACATGTACTATATTATGATAATTGTGTTCATAGACGCAAAGTTGGGAGAAAGGGCATCACACTAAAAAGGATAGAAAAAAGCAGTCAACTATACTCACATCAATCTAGTGTCACAATCAACCAAAATTAATGATGGATGTTATCTACAAGTTTATGGAAAAGTATTAGATGAAATGATCCATTAGATTCTTTTTGTATACCACTTAATAGCAAAACTTTTGAAATCTCAAAGTCAGTCAAAATTAAATATCATTGTGCTACAAAAAAAGCCAAATATGATAATTGACCTATAGATCTCCAAACCATTGCATATCTACTTAGACATCTTCCACCATGCAAAATAATCAATCAACCTAAATCAGGGAAACTTTTTGTGTTGTCATTAATAATAAAATTATTTTCCCACTCAAGGTTTATCAATGGAACCAATAGTGAAAACTGGTTTCCATTTACAAGTGAATCAAACCAATGCAACAGTGCAAGTGAGTGGATAAACGCAACAAATCCATTTGACAAGCAGATCAAACTCACTAAAATATGTTTTTTTTTCTCACAGACATTATAGTCAGATCCCTTAAGAGTCACATATAAACTAAAACTGATCCGATTACCAATCAAAAATCCATCTTATGACATAATCATATCCATTTAATTACATCTTTTTTTTTCTTTTTTTCTATCAAATTTTAATACTCTTCCACATTACAACATTATTAAAGATCCTAGGGTTTATATTTTAAATTAATAGACATGTAAATAATTATACTCTCCTTATATTTTCCAATTTTATTGCTGAACATTATCGCAAACCATATTAATTTTTACATTGAGAGTTTAAAGTGTTTAAGCCTACATATAAAAAAACTTGTGCTTTATTCTCATGAAATGGCTTCTAAATCATATGAGCCTGTCTTTGGGTTCAATGACATAAATGCATAGATTTATTCTGATAATGCTACACATAACTTGTAGGTATACTTAATGTAACTTATAGAACAACTTATGTTAGTATACACATTTTCTCAATTAAAAACACTATTAAGTTAGAGATGCTTTTTAGTTTAATAACAATAAAATGAGCAATGACACAAAAAAGAGGTCTAGTTTCATTTGTTAAGTTTGAGATCAACTATTCCAATTAACACACAAGCTTTGAGGCCGGCTAAAAATCAATTATTCTAATTTTCAATATTCTCCGCTTTCACATCATAATTTAAAATATTGCATTGTATCAACTTAGCTCTGCAATATTTTTAGTGTAAGTGTCATCAATTAAAAGCAGCAACAAATGAAACAAAAAGAAGTCTTTATTACAACTACACGCCCATTACACATTTCACACTAGGTCATGTCATGGCAATAATTTAAGTTAATAAAAATTATGTTTAAAAAAAAGTGCCACAAGAGACCAATTGTTTGCTCTTGCACGCAATCAGCTTGTGTTTTGCTCATTGACTTTTTCAATTCCAACACAGTTTCGAAGTTTACAATTACAATGAAATTCAGTAATATGTTTTTAAAAAGTCGTTCTTGTTCACAAAATTAAAAGGTAATTTTTCTAACAAAGTGTCCCACAGACAATACAACAACTTTACATGGAAATATATCAAATCTATATAGGCAAAAATCAAGCACATAACCAACCCAATAGCCAACTCTTCCATTATAAGATTCTCAAAAATCTCTACACCAACATGACTAAAAATGCCCCCGCAGGGACAATGGTTTAGGAATGTATGGAGAGCATACAAAAATGCATTGTTAGTAGAGCTCAGTATTCTGATACTGTCACAGGTCTATACCAGTTTGTGAATACATCAAACTCTACACACAAATTTCTAGGGTTTTTAAATGCAACGCCTGAGAGCCTTATTTTGTTCATACACAGCACTCACACGGAGTGGTTTTCTGCGCACCTGCTGTCGCTCACAGAGCAGCTCTTGTAACGCTGAGCATCAGTGTATAGAGAACAGCCCTGTGTTCCCAGATCAGTCAGGCTCTTGTAACGCTGAGCATCAGTGTATAGAGAACAGCCCCTGTGTTCCCAGATCAGTCAGGCTCTTGTAACGCTGAGCATCAGTGTATAGAGAACAGCCCTGTGTTCCCAGATCAGTCAGGCTCTTGTAACGCTGAGCATCAGTGTATAGAGAACAGCCCCTGTGTTCCCAGATCAGTCAGGCTCTTGTAACGCTGAGCATCAGTGTATAGAGAACAGCCCCTGTGTTCCCAGATCAGTCAGGTTCTTGTAACGCTGAGCATCAGTGTATAGAGAACAGCCCCTGTGTTCCCAGATCAGTCAGGCTTTAATGTTTGCCAAAGGTACGGCTCTTTCATAAACAACATTTCTTAACAGTTTTAACCATTTCCCATACTTTTGTATTACCCTTCCCACTGTAAAACATGCTTAGTATGTATTTGGCAACACCACCAGAATAATACGTCCCTTTATTTTAGAAAATAAAAAATTTCTTAGAATTTTTACTAAAACCTGTGCCCCTTATTATCAAGAGCATTGCAAAACAAAACGACCATACCAAAGTACTATAAAAAAGTCATTTCTAGTTAATAAAAACAGAAAAGTCATCCAGACCTGATTAACGTTTTCAAGCTTCTTGTGCCATTTTACATTTTCAAACCTTATGTAACCAAAATGCCCCATCAAAAGATAAAGTAAGCACCATATTTTTTTCAACTTTTCAAAGTAGAACTAGAAGGCACATAATTGTGAATATTTGTTCACATAAAGTCGAACAAAGAACAGGAAAAAATTCTTCAATACAGGTAACACATTAAGACAAATACATGCAGACTAGGGCAATAAGTGATCACTAGTTCCTCTGCGTATTCTTTCCATTTCTGCAAAAGATACACCAACCCTCGCACATCAAGTCGGGTCAGGCGACTTTAATGTCTGTGACCTTCAATGAATACAAACCAGAGTAGTTGGGGAGTTAAAAGTTATTTAAACATAATACCTCCAACACTATATCAAGTTTTCTACACCTCGTTTTTACCAAAACTTAATTGCCACAAAGTAGGAACCAAGGAAAGAGAGAAGATATATACAGACCTGAGAATGAATAAAGAAATTGTGGTAAAATCCAACAATGAGAGTATATACAAGAATTAGATAAGTAAATAGCATGGGGGTGTGTGCTATTGTGGTCGCTTCAAAATAAATAAATCACAGGAGAGGAGATAATTGAGTCATATTATCCAAAAACATAAATTACTAACATTGGTGCATTGGCACGCGCTGGAAGAACCAGTACAAAATATGATGGTTCTAAAGCCTTTTTTCACTTTTCATTTAGTTCCGAAAAGGTATAAAATTCACATCTTATCCTACATTAGAAAACAAAACTATAGTGACAATTGTTGGTTACTTGTTGAAATGCACTAAACATAAACCATGAGTAATTACATTATTCAAGAAATGATATGTCTAACTTCTCTGTTGGGCATAAATCTTCAATGCCTACTGCTATGATATAACAGTGATACATAAGATGATTTTTAAGTACATTGTCTTTCAGAAAGTTTCCTAAATGTATAAGAATCTGGCTACTTTGACCTTTTTGCTTATTGTTCATTTTTTTCCTACATAAAAAGATCACTAAGCAGCTTGAAGCAAGATGGGAACCCATACATCCCAATATCCTTACTAACAAAGAGATGGGGAGATGAGATGGGATGTATCAAAAGCTCCCTACATTTTCATATCCATTCCAATCAGCATGCATTGGATAAAACATGAAACAATTTTTTAAATTTTAAAGTTGTTTTAGTAGAATCAAATCAAAAAGATCTGGTGTCGCCAATCAAAACGAAAAATTGTTATTTATGTTTTATGTCATGAGATTTCAGACCTCAGTTATCAAATACAGTGATATTGATAGGGGTTTCTATATTTGTTCTTATATACCTTAAAAAAAAAAAAAATTAAAACATAACAAATTAAAAAAGCTTATACAATTAAAATTACAGTAAAATATAGGATTATCGCTCTAAACTGAATTTAAAAAATTACAAACAGCACAACAGGCTATAAAATCCATAAAATGTCTGCTTAAGGAACTCCAATGACTTATTAATTCAGATTTCATAATTGTCAGTATGGCAGCAACATTTAGAAATTACAAAGAAATTACATGATAGATTGCAGTCTGGCAACAGAGCTCTGTGGTTCATTGAAATGATAGCCCTCAAGATGAGAGCAGTATCTGACAGTTTTTGTAATACATAAGATCCAAACTGTATCCATCGCTTACTTTGACATATAAAATTAAGGTAACTTCAATTATCAGTAAAGGTTCTTTAACTTCATAGCTCATCTCATTATTCTCCTAAATAACAATAACAGCCACTTTCAGAGCAGGGCTGTATCTTGTATCTCATTTGCACCAGTGCAGGTATAACTGATTTGACATCATTGAGCTTTTGATGTCACAAGTGCTACAGAAAACCATTTGTTAACCATGAATATATCTTTCTACTATTATTTGCCCTATCAATTTTGTGAGGTGTCGGTATCAACAACCATGTGCAACAAGATATGTCATCAAAAAGTTAAAAACATGCACAATTAACTGTTTTTTCTTTGCCTCTCAAAATAAAACCCTTAATATGAACTTTAAAATTATCAAAGCAAGAAAAAAGCATGAAATACATTTGATATGCTTTGGCGCAGGCATGATTCTTCCAATCAAACATGGAATAGTTACATCTCTCTTTTTTTCTTAACTTCTGGGGAGGGGGGGGGGGGTCAATTCAGTAAAAGGTACATGAACAACCCTCTGCAATGAAGTCACATTAGTGCATAATAATTATAATTTAAGAAAAACTAAAAGAAGAAATGGAAGGTTGTAAAACCTCAACCATACCTTTCTCCCCACCCTGAATTTTCTACCAATTTAAGTCTCCTTTGCCTTTGCTGCAAAAATTAGTACTTATATTTTTTAAAGACTGACTTATCCTTTAAGATTAGTTTAATTTCTTGGGGGGGCCTCTCTCATTATGCAAATCTAAGAACATCACACAACCACTACTCTATCACTTGGCCAAAGAAAGAGTAAGAGAGGCAGGGCTAGAGGCAGGGGCAGCGCAATCATCTGAGAAAGACGTCGTCGAAGTTGTTGATGAGGATGAGGGCAAACTTGACGGCCTGCTCTACGTTGGTCAGATTGGCCTGTCCAGTGGGCCACGCGATGTTCGGCCCAAACACAGTGGCCACGTTCTCAGCGGTCATCTGGTTGAGGTCGCTCTTGGACACCACCTGGGTAAGAAAAAGGAGGGCGGAGGAGATAATGAAAACCCAAAACCAACACATAATTTCTTATGTTGACTTGCCACCACTGGGCTCGGAGAGTGGCATATGGCAGAGAAATGAACTTTAAACATTAGCAGATCAATGTGTTCCTGTTCCTGAGGTCAGTATCTATCTCAAGGTGACGTTTAAAAAAAGGTGCACATTTGTTTTCCATGGAATAAAGAAAACAACAGTAGATTCAAACTTCTAAGAAAGAATAAATCTATCTTTACTTTAATAATTTCTCTCTTTCAACAGGTGCATCTATGGAGTCCACACGAATAGAAAAAAAAACCCCTTGGGATCATTTTTGACACCCAGTATACTTCTTCTTTATACGCTAGATCTGTCTACAGACAATGGCAACCATGACTCTCCATTTTTTTTTCCTTCTGTTTTGTGTTTTCTGGATGAAAACACTGATAAAGGTTTCTGTTCTCTTTGTGTGACGACTCGGACTGTTTCTGTCTTTTGTGAGTGGCCTGCTTATGTTCTTAATTCTCTCTATTTCTCCACCCAAAATAAGAAGTTCAGGTTTTTAAATAGAGGGGAGAACTTACCCTCTGCAGGAACTGAAAGACAAACTTGAGGATGGTGTAGTTGTCCTCGGGCAGCTCGTCCTGCAGGATGCGCTGGACCTCCGTTAGCTGCTTGGACGGCTCCAGGACTGAGGGCGGGGGTTCAGGTGGGGATAGCACACGGGATGTGACAGGGATAAGGAGCAGAAAATACATTTTAATTTATAGTGATAAAATTAGAAAAAAAGATTATAAACCACTTTTAACTAATAATAACTCCAAGCGAAAGATTTTGTTAAAACCTTTATTTCGAATAAATTTTAAAAAAGGAGCCAGAGTTTGATTGAACATTTGAGAAAATTAAAATACTGCGCTTTTCAAATCAACATAGAGGTATTTTTGACATTCTTTCGACAGTACATCATTACTTACGAAAATGAAAAAAATATCCATTTCATTCGAAATTTTCTACTCATAAAAAAAAAGTTGACCACTTACAGTGTAGTCGTGTGATTGGCTCAAACAAGTCAAAGGTCATCAGAGGCTCTTTCAACTCACGCAGAAATTTCTTCAAGATGGCCGCTGCTAAATGGGGATCTCCGTACGTGTAAAAGTTAACCTTCTCACCTGAAATCAAATAAGACGAGTTCTAAAAAAACAACAACAAAACTCCATTGTTTTAAATGTAGGGGTCTCCATATTACTATTAGAAAAAAAATTAATATGAAGCTGCTTCATGGAGTGCAGCAGACTAAAGGAGCCAGCTAGCCAAAAAGCCTTCAGAAAGCTGGTTACAAACCAGGCGTTTGACTCTCCTTCTTTTCTTAATTCCTACATTTCTTGTTTTCAAACTTTGTGTTATGAGGTACCCCGAACCCGGTTCGAGCATACGATCGGGTGAGTGATTTGTCGGATTTCATCCCCTCTGGGTTGGGCCATGTCAGTTTTGTTACCAACTGAGACAGAGTCCTGGTATCCTCACCTTCCCTGCGTAGCAGTGAATAAAATTGTCAGACGTTGGTACAGTGTACTGAAATGTGTCCCAGCGATTATAGTGTAGTTGATGGCGCTGGACGTTAATATATAAAAATTAATGAGGATAAGGAGTACGACGACGACGGCGATGAAGAAGAAGAAAAATATTTAGAGAAAAACAAAGATATCTGTGAAATGGTTCATTGATTATTCGAAAGAATTTGATACTGTTAACCATAAAAATTTATTGAATCATTACAGAAATTAGATGAAAATGATATAGCCCTGTTCACAATTGACTCAAGTAAAGCGAGACAACACACTGGCAGGTCCAGTCAGAATAAAAACAGGAGTTTGACAAGGCTGTGTATTATCCCCTTCTCTATTCAACATATACACAGATTTTGTTTTCAGAGAAATAGAAGATGCTCCTGTACTAAAGTTTGGGTGTGTGAAAATTAACAACCTACGATATGCCGATGATACAGTGATCCTGGCAGAAAGTGAAAAAAGTTCTCCAAAAACTATTAACAGTAGTAAAAGAGGAAAGTGAAAAATATGGCCTTCTGATAAATATTAAGAAATCAAAAAACTCTTGGAATAAAAAAAAAAAAAAAAAAAAAAAAAAAAAAAAATTAAAAAAAAAAAAAAAAAAAAAAAAAAAAAAAAAAAAAAGAGCAACCAATTAAAAATGTAATAATTGACGGAAAAAGATTGGAACAAGTTCAAAGTTTTGTATATTTGGACCAACTACTAACAGAAGATGAAAAAAATGAGACAGAAATAAAGAAAAGGATAGGAATGGCATAAACAATTCATATGTACTGAAACAAGAATAGATGCTTTAGAGGTGTGGGTTTATAGAAGAATAGCAAGAGCCTCTTGGAAAGAAAAGAAAACGTACCTTGAGATACTAGAGATGGTACATATCAAGCAAAAACAGTTCAAAACAGTGAAAGAGAGAAAAATTAAATATTACTGACATGTAAGAAGGCACAGTTCATTGCAGGAGAAGATCGTAGAGGGTATGGTGAAAGGCACAAGAGGTAGAGGCAGAGGAGGCAAATAAGCTGGGTCAAGCATGTGGAGGACTCGAATAAAAATCAACAAGTGCCGCATGCGAGATTGCGCTTGAAAGAGAAAGATGGAAGACCATGGCATCCAACCTGTGGAAAGCGATGGAACTCAGACTGACTGACTGAGATCAGGATGTCTAGAATCTCGACAAGTTCACTTCTTTAGAGTTGGTGACCTTGTCACTAGACCGATGTTTGGTGTTGCAGGCGCTTCTGCGTACTCCATATCCTGTGGCGCTGTACTTATTTCCGCAAGCTGCCGCCTAAATCTACTTCCTTTCCATGTTTAGTAGCGCAAGCTGTTCCTGGCCGGATACTTACCGTCGTCGTACTTCTCCTGCACCTCCTTCATGGTGGACACGCGGGCACAGCGGCGGAACAGCCCGTCACACTCGTCTCCTGAGGATGGACCAGTGGTCAGTGTCAGTGTGGGGGGTTAAACAATCACCAGACAATCAACTGGCCAGTGGTCAGTGTCAGTGTGGGGCGTTAAACAATCACCAGACAATCAACTGGACTGACGCTCCTTCACTGAAAATGGACACCTCTGTTCAATAATGTTTTATCTCCCCACGCACCCACAGCTCCTTGCGTACACATTTAGCAGGTTTCTTTTGCAATTCATTACACTAATGGTATGCAAATCAACAAAATGTATTTATAATCCATCTGAAGAGGTTGTTGAGTGAGAAGAAAAATAGATGAAAAAGCCTCCATGCTGTCAATTGGTCACTATAACAGGGACAACTCATGAGAGCATCTTTTACATGAAAGATACTCACAGCCATGGTGGATGTAATAGTGAAAAATATTTAGTTTTAATATAAAACTATTATTTAAAAAAAAAAACAACAACATTTTTAATGAGGCCAGAGCAACAAAACTCATTTAATAAATTAAAAAGCCAAGTCAATGATAAAAATGATTTTAGATGATGATCAAAGTTAAAACAATCACGTTCAATGAGCTGATAGTTTCGGTATTACTAATGATGACGGTTAAAAATGAGCATCTATTTGTGGCCTTTAGGCTGAAAGTGGAGAGGTATATGGTAATGACAACGGCAAGTATGCCCGTGGTGGTGGTGATGATGATGCACATGATGATGATGATGATGATGATGATGATGATGATGATGATGATGATGATGATGATGATGATGATGATGATGATGATGATGATGATGATGATGATGACGATGATGATGATGATGATGATGATGATGATGATGATGATGATGATGATGATGATGATGATGATGATGATGATGATGATGATGATGATGACGACGATAATGATGATGATAATGATCATGATAGTGAAGATGATATTCGTACATGTGATAAAAAGGATGCTAGTGATAATGATGTAAGTGTAACGAACATGACCCTTACCGCCTGTAGCTTTGAGGAATTCTATCGTGTCTTCCACTGGAAGAGGAATGATAAGGCCGGTGTTCTCTTTTATGCTGGATGGGGGTGAGAGGCGGGCAGGGGGTCAACAAAACATAAATGGTCAGTTAATGTCGAGAGATAAACAGCCTGCTGTCAAAAAACACAGAGCAGCAGGAGCGCGTTTACAAAAATTAATGCTCAAGTGTGGAAACAACATGTGCGAAAAGAGAGCGAAAGAGTGAGTGAGTGAAAGTCAGATATATATGCTTATGATATAGATATCGATAGATAGATAGATAGATAGATAGATAGAGAGTAAGAGTGAGAGAGGGAGTGAAAGAAATGGACAGGGAGAGGAG
>RQTK01000566.1:203510-296683 GCA_003991915.1 Elysia chlorotica | reverse complement strand
TAGAGAGAGAGAGAGAGAGAGAGAGAGAGAGAGAGAGAGAGAGAGAGAGAGAGAGAGAGAATAGGATTATAGTTTGGCAAAAGGATTCGACATTCCGTTTGACTCCAAAGCAAAATGAAAATCAATTTACAAAATACAAAAACTCCTGTTAAAAAACACAAAGCGGAAAAAAACTAATTTTTCACTCCGTCCATACAAAAACTCGAGATAGTATTTGGTTTCGTTTCTTAAGGTTCACTGTGAACAACTAGGCGAAATCATGGACGGGTCACAAAACTTGTATGATAGGTTTACATGCCGGGAGTACCAGCACTTCTCTCTCTCTCTCTCTCTCTCTCTCTCTCTCTCTCTCTCTCTCTCTCTCTCTCTCTCTGTCTCTCTCTCTCAGTAACATTTTTACCGGCAATGATCCAACCAGTAGAGGACAAAGAACAACAAATATTCGCCCTTACGGTCAAAAAAAAAAAATAATACAAAAAAATGCATCATACTAACAAGCTATTTACACAGTGAAGTTTTAGTTCAGCCCTTAGTGTAGTATGTAGTACGGCGCTATAAGTTTAGAAGCCCGACTAAAGTTAGCTTAAACTACTTGAAACTGCCACTAGGCCCGGGTGGAAGCGAGTTAGTCAGTGTAGAGCAGTATTGCTCACCTCTGCAGCGTCAGGCCGAACTGCTGCGCTTTCTTCTCCTTCGGCGGGCTCGAGTCGTAAGGGTAGGGCACTTTGTTCTTCTCCACCTTCTGGGCATCAAATCTGCAACAATAAAACAAAATCACAATATTACAATGGTCATAAGTTGTTCAATCTTTAGATTTAAAAAAAAGAAAGAACGGTGGGAAGAAATATAACCCCCCTCTTTTTTTTTTTTAAGAAAATAAAACAAAATAGTATATTATACGATTTTTTTTAAAGAAGCACCGTTTTCGACACTTGAGTGATAAAAAGGAGGTAGGTAGAAGTAACAAAGTCAGTGAGATAGAAACAGAGAGAGACAGAGAGAGAGAGAGAGAGAGAGAGAGAGAGAGAGAGAGTGAGAGAGAAGAGAGAGAGAGAGAGAGAGAGAGAGAGAGAGAGAGAGAGAGAGAGAGAGAGAGAGAGAGAGAGAGAGTTTTCAGAATAGAGAAACAAGTTATCCTCCCAATGTAGTCTAAAAAAATCACAGAACAAAACAACAAAAAAACAACAAAAAAATGAATAGTTACATAAATTAGATATTGATGAAAATGATATATCTCTGTTATGAAACCTGTAATGGGTAATCTTAACTAAAGACAACACACTAACAGGTCCAGTCAGAATAAAAAGAGGAATCCGGCAAGAAACAAATTCTCTATTCAACATATACACAGATTTTAATTTAAAAGAAAAAAAAGATGCAACTGAAATAAAAAATTAGAAGGATGTAAAAATTAACAAACTAAAATATAAAAATGATACAGTAATACTAAAAAAAAGTGAAAAAAATCTACAAAAAACAAATAACAAAAGTAAAAAAGAAAAATAAAAAATATGACATCCTGAAAAATATTAAGAAAACAAAAACTCTTGATATTTCAAAGAAAAAAGAAAAACCTGTTAAAATGTAATTATTGACGGAAAAAGAATGGAACAAGTTTGACGTTTTGTATATTTGGGCCAACTGATAACAGAAGATGGACAAAATGAGGCAAAAATAAAAATTAAAGGATATGAATGGCTAAAACAAATATTTCAAAACTAAAGCAAATCTTTACTAGTTCAAATGTATCACATCAAACAAGAGTAATACCATGCAAATGTTTTATTTGGTAGACATTAGACATATAGATAGATAGATAGATAGATAGATAGATAGATAGATAGATAGATAGATAGATAGATAGATAGATAGATGGGCGGATAGAGGTTCTTACTTGAGGAGCGGGGTAGAGAAAAGTTGCCCATAAATCCGACAACAAGTAGGCCAACATTTGGCGCACATCTCCTAGTAGGGAGGTCCCTGGTTCGAAACTCATGATATTCCCGAACTGTTTATGTATGGCAGCACGTAAATTGTCAGACATTTGTCTTGGGACCTGTCCGCAATAAAGGACATACAGTGCTGACGTTGGACGCTAAGCAACAAACCCAAACTGAAACCTTTGGCGTGTGTTTATAATTATAGAGGTCTCGCGACAAACGCCATAAGAGAAACAAACAACGATAAAGGTAAGGAAATATGCGCCGACCTACAATAATAGGTTTATCCTAGCTTTATCCAATGAAAATGTAGAAAAGCTTTTTAATGCAGATACACTAGCCAATCCAAGAAAGTCCTATCTACAACTTTTGAACATGAAACTGAACGTGCACTAAAGATGATGTCATCAGGAAAAAAGCATGTTGCATATGTCATATGTGGTATAACAACAGAGATGCCTAGAGCTTTAAATAACTTCGGTGTAAAAACTCTAACTGAAATCTGTAATGAAATATATAAAACATCACATATCCCAGAAGAATTAAGAACCTCGGTTTTCATTCTACTCCCCCAAAAACCAAATGCACTCGAATTCTCATAATACCAGACCATAAACTTGATGTGTCATACATTAAAACTATTACTGACCATCATACTAAATAGAATAAAGGACAAGTTCAATACTGAAGTCGGGGTAAACCTGAAAATCCTATCCGAAAAATATCTAGAGAAAAACAAGACATCTATGCACGCTTTATTGATTATTCGAAAACATTTGATAAAGTTAACCATAAAACGCATATTGAATAGTTACAGAAATTAGATATTGATGAAAATGATATAGCTCTGTTATCAAACCTGTACTGAGAACAATTGACTAAAGTAAAGCGAGTCAACACTGTTACACGTTTAGTCAGAATAAAAAGAGATCGACAAGGCTGTGTATTACCCCCTTCTCTATTCAACATATAAAAGATGCTCCCGTACCAAAGTCTGGGGTTGTGAAAATAAACAACCTACGATATGCCGATGATAAAGTGATCCTGGCAGAAAGTGAAAAATCTCCAAAAACTATTAACATTAGTAAAAGAGGAAAGTGAAAAATATGGCCTCCTGAGAAATATTAAGAAAACAAAAACTCTTGATATTTCAAAGAAAAAGGACAACCTGTTAAAAATGTAATTATGACCGGAAAAAAAACGGAACAAGTTCGACGTTTTGTATATTTGGGCCAACTGATAACAGAAGATGGACAAAATGAGGCAGAAATAACAAAAAGGACAGGAATGGCTAAAACAAATTTTTCAAAACTAAAGCAAATCCTTACTAGTTCAAATGTATCACTTCAAACAAGAGTAATACCATGCAAATGTTTTATTTGGTAGACATTTATGTATGGGTGTGAAAATTGGACTCTGACTGCGTATACTGAAAGAAGAATAGATGCTTTATAGATGTGGATTTATAGAAGAATAGCAAGAGACCTTGAGATGCAACAGATGGTAAATATCAAGCAAAAACAGCTCCTCAAAACAGTATTTTTGACAAAGATGGAAGTACCGCCGCTAAAAATAATTTAGTAAAAACCGTCCGCACCACCGCTGTGGTGATGATAGGCAGAGAGGCATCGGGTGTTAATGTCTAAGTTGGGGGGTAGTTTTGTCTTCTGGAGACATGTTGCAGTTCCATTGTAACAAATGAGTACTGCTCATCTTTTAAAAATGCATTTTTTGGAGCCTGGCAGGTGGAGGGGAGGGGGTTTGGAAGGGGGAAGGGGAGGGGGACGTCAGCAAAGATGATGACGTGAGGAGAGGAAGGGTAAGGGGATGGGGGAAGGCTCCGCTGATCAAGAGCCGCACTTGAGGAGGGGCCAACACCTCAAAACGGATTGGTGTTGCCAAAATGGCTCGCTGCGGTGAAGGTGATGCCCTAGGCTTGACCTGACCTCTAGACTCTGTTGCCACGGTTGACTTTTCGACCGGAGAAATTGATTTGTAGATTGTTTCTCCTTGGACTTTGGTACATGTAGTGGTGTTAGTCCTGCCGCTATCTTTCGGAGGCGTTGTTTGAGCGGTCTTAGTCCTAACACTGGTGGCCTTGGCATATGTTCGACGCTTAATATTTGTGTCGAGTTCTGCGACAACGGCCGCTCTGGCCTGTGGAAAGGTACAACCATGCTGGGCTTTGTACGCTGAATAGCCTCTTCCTCTTTCCACATGGGGCATTCTTTTGAATCTGCCGCATGTGGGCCATGGCAGTTCAGATAGCTGGGATTGGTCTTACAGTCTTTCCCAGCGTGCTCTCCCTTGAGCCGAAGGTTAGGACGAAAGTATTGGTTCTGATTTTACCCCCCTACCCCCCTTTTCCGCGCGAAAACGCGTCTGCCGTGGGCGACTCCATCGAATTCCGCTACCATCCCCGCCTCGCTCGGCGTTTCAAGGTCACGAGATCTAACCACAACCCTGGAGCCAACCTTGCCGAGAGTTTCGTTTGTGCCTCACTAGAGCACTCCACCAAGAGTTCACCAGAACGGAGCTTCGTGACGCTCTTGGCTTCACCCACAATTCCTTTCAGTGTTTTGCTAATAGCAAAGACACTGAGCTTAGCCACTTTCTAATCAGCATCGTTGATCACCTGGAAATGTGACCAGCTTTGTTTGGCAGTGGAGCCCAAAAGGGTTGGGACATCCACTACTTTACGTTTGCTTGCGCCGGATGGAACATCCGCTCCATCCGGGCAAGACTTATTCCTAAAGTTGGGGGTTGGGAATATATCTAGAGAAAGAAGAAAGAGAGGTTCTGCTCCGGGGCTCCCCTCCCTCCATCGAGCCCAACAAGGGGACACTGCGCGGATATCCATCGCCAACAGTACCAGGGCTATTCCGGAGTTAATACTTCCAGCACATAGAGAGAAAGATAGAGTGCTAGGATTGACCCTAGCCAAACATGACCAGCCGATGGGCAGTGTGGGCCGCACCGCCCACCCGTCTCGGATGTAGGAGCGGGCCAAAGTAATGTGCTCGTGAATGGCAGAATGGTTCACTTCAGTCACCAGAATCCAACCTCCACCCTCAC
The DNA here is from genome assembly GCA_003991915.1 of Elysia chlorotica. Lineage (NCBI taxonomy): Eukaryota > Metazoa > Mollusca > Gastropoda > Plakobranchidae > Elysia > Elysia chlorotica. The sequence goes on along the minus strand of RQTK01000566.1, from coordinate 291,668 downwards.
GGGACGCACCTCACGGCAATCAAGGTGCCCACTAGTGGGGATCAGAAGTAGAAGAGGTGAGGCCAAGAAAATGGATAGAACGATTGGAGCCCAAAAGAAAGCGTTACAGAAGACATAGCAAGATAAAGAGAAAGGGCTTGTCCTTAGCAGTCTTTTACTTTATTATTCGCGACAGGCAGATGGTGGTAACCATTCTCTACTCCCCTCCGAATGAGGTCTTAGTTACCACACGGGCGGTGGGGTTAGGGGGTGAGAGCTGGCTTAAACTATTGTTGTAGGTTAGAGGGCTGTTGTGGTCCAGAGTTCGATCCCACGATCAGGCAAAAATATTGGATGTCAGCCTAAAGTCACCAGCCCTGGTATGCCCGCGATATGGCCGTTAAGAAACACAACAAACCAACAGCCCTTAACTAAAGAATTTGCGCAACATTTAAAAGCCTGTAAGGTTGAAGGGATGATTAAGGTCAGTAATGACAGTGTTGTCAGTGTGGTCTAGCAAAATTACCAGACAGTTTTTAGGACACATCCGGATATTATAGCCGTTAAGAAAGCATCCAACCAACTCCATGGGAATGTGCGCAAACTGTAAGAGCGTGTTAAGTTGTAAGGTTGATTGAGGTCACAAGACCTATGTCACTTCAGTTGAATAAATATTTCACCTTATTTCTCAAATATTACAGATTTAAAATATTTTAGAAACGAAATAGGACGTTGCACAACGGAGGTGACGACTGGGTGTAGATGGAGCAGGGCGAGAGTAGTTGAACAGTACATTCTCATAGTCCCTTTAGTCAGAGTAGTTGAACAGTACATTCTCATAGTCCCTTTAGTCAGAGTAGTTGAACAGTACATTCCCATAGTCCCTTTAGTCAGTGTAGATAGAGCAGGGCGAGAGAAGTTGAACAGGACATTCTCATAGTCCCTTTAGTCAGTGTAGATATAGTCCCTTTAGTCAGAGTAGTTGAACAGTACATTCTCATAGTCCCTTTAGTCAGAGTAGTTGAACAGTACATTCTCATAGTCCCTTTAATCAGAGTAGTTGAACAGTACATTTTCATAGTCCCTTCAGTCACAGTAGATTCTCATAGTCCCTTTAGTCAGAGTAGTTGAACAGTACATTCTCATAGTCCCTTTAGTCAGAGTAGTTGAACAGTACATTCTCATAGTCCCTTTAATCAGAGTAGTTGAACAGTACATTCTCATAGTCCCTTTAATCAGAGTAGTTGAACAGTAAGTACATTTTGGTACAGCGGTGTCCCATTAGCCGCGATCCTCGCGCTGACTGCACAAGTCGCTCCTGGATGACACAGCCATCTATCACCCAGGCATGGCATTCGCTCCTGCTTGGTCATGCTCACTATACAATAACTATACAGCAGCAGGGCCGACAGGCTAATGCTAACATTAATAAGCTTGTTTTGGCGAGGGGTTGGCGGCTAGGGTAACATCCATTGTCCCGACGTTGGGGGTATTGTCTATGTTTGCATTGTTTGATAGGGTGTAGATAATGATGAGGGTGAAAATATTTGCTATGCACGAGTATGGACTTAGGTTGGATGGCTGGTTAACGATCAACACCAGATAGGATATATTGCGGAGGGCCCCAATTTAACATGGTGTCAGAAAGACATAGAGAGAGATAGAGAGAGAATGCAACCGAGAAAGAGAGAGAGAGAGAGAGAGAGAGCGAGAGAGAGAGAGAGAGATGTTTTTCTTTAAATATTAAGTCAGACAGAGATGGGAGAAAAGGGCGGGAGGGAGGGGGGGAAGAGGGTTAATGGTTTTTTAAAAATACTTGCTAGTGAGAAACTACAAAGTCTTACAATCAAATACATGAAAAGGATGCAAGCGTCAAGGTTTTTTGTTATGAACAACGTTCCCTCGTCTAGGGTTGGGCTGGGCGAACATCCAGACATCCGCGGCAGAGGAACACGCACACAACGTTGCAGGAGGGAAGAAACATGTTTTGGTAATGTCGCCGAGTGGAATGAAGTTAAAACTGATGAGAACGTCGCACGGGACTAGATCTAATTCTTGTACGATTATCTAGGCTGGCATAAAATATTTGAGTTATTTTGGATGACAGAGTACCGAAGTGTACAAAAAAAAAAAAAAGATAAGTTCCTTCTCTTCCTCTTTAGGTCTTGCAATAAAGAAGCTATTTCAAAGATTCTTTCCTGGGGAGTATAAAAATCTTTCTAGGTTAAATTAGCACGTGTTTTAATAATTTTTTAGAATAAACCTTGATAATGATAGTGCAACACATGGATTATGTGTCACACACAAATTCTGCTGCGGCTTTTAAAACAAGTTTCAATATTAACAGTATCAATAGTTCCAAGACAGTCGTGCTTGTTATCTCAAATATATTGGTAGACCAGCAATGCCATAAGATTTACTACAGAAGGACACGTGATACAAAGTTATGTACCTGAATTGTTTAGGCCAGGCAAAAAACAAAAAATACTGCTCTATCCCACAAACGTATGTTGCATTTAAAGTAAGTGAATAGCATACAGATAATTATTTACTTCAATAGTTGTTATCCTTAAAACAATAAGCTCCTTCTCAACAAAATAATATTTACTGCTGATCAGTATATTTCGATTGCATAGTAAATAACGCATTTTTTGTTAAAAATTAAAATAATCAAGTATTTTATTTTCCTAGCATTGGCGAAAGAAATACAAGAATAAAATTAGTTTGTATTTCATTGCAGATACCCCTTTCATATAAAAAAAAAAGTAAACATGAAAATAAGGGGGAAAAACACGCGTTGCAAGAGGCCTTGGCGTTGGTACTACAATCGAATCTGCCCATGGCAACCACTGTGGTTCATAGCCAAAACTGGTGTCCATGGGAAGGTGATCGCCTTTGGCAAGAAAGACACACTAAGGACATGTACATGTAATAATTGCGTCATTTTTCCTACTGCCGCATGGGTACCTACTAAAATCTTCCCCTCTGAGTTCCATTGTTTTACTCATCGGAGCACCAGTCTCAAATTCTGCCTTTCTCTTGATTGTCTATGGAATTTGATTTTTCGCCGACTCCAAAATGCACTGCTATCTCTCGTTGGCACTTTCCTGCCTCTGGCAGTGTTAATACATAGTTTCTTGCTTGATGTTATGATTAATGCAAAGAGAAGTGCGAGTAGACTTGAAACTTTTTCTTTTTCTCCATTATTGTCGCTATTCAAAGTTTGAATGTCTTTGTTTTTAAAAGCCAAATTCCTGGACAATTGACAACCATATAAGGGCAATGAAGTTCCGCGTCTAGACTGAGAGCATTGTTTTAACTGAGCCTGATTACCAAAAGGTTGATCACCAAATGTGAAAATGGGCGTGAACTTCCCATTCGTAGATCTATGAAAGACATTTGTGAGCGGCAGATTTCATTTCTCCTAATCTGTCATTGGAAAGGTCCGGCGGCGCCTTTAGCCTCTGTCTCACAGACTTGTGCAAAAAATTTAACCACTAGGAATGTTTTTTACCATCCTCGACATCCTCTCCGTCATTCTATATTCTCTAACTATAAATCTTACTAAGAGAGAACGGTGGAAAAAGAATAATAATTAAAAAAAAAAAAAGAAGTAGGCGACGGATTAGCAGTTAAGAGGAAGAACAGGAGCAGCAGTAATGAAAATGAGCAGGAGTAGGAGTAGGAAGAGGCACGTGTGGAAACGAGGGGGGGGGGGTAACAGGAGGAAACACAAACGGAAGAGGAGAGGGAGTAAGAGGAGGAACAGCAGCATGAGCAAATGTATATACATAGGAGGAGGTGCAGGGGAAGCAAAAGATAAACGAGAGGAAGGCATGCAGAATGAGCGGGAGGAATAGTAAAGGGAGGAGGAGGACGATGGAGGGGAGGAGCAGAGTGATGAGTAGGGGGGGGGGAGGAAGAGAAGATGGAGGAAGAGTAAGAGGGAGGAGTTAGTGAGTGAGTGAGTTTGTTTTCACGGCACGTCAGCACTGTAACGGTATATTGTGCCCATGATGTCCTAAGACAGTTAATACATTATACTAGTAGCAACGGTGATTCCTTCAAAGAGGCGACAATTATACTATATCGACGAGACTATGTCGATGACGACCAAAATGACAATCCTGAAACTGTAAATGGTTGACAACGTGACTACGGCGACGACGAGGCTAAGTCAACAACGATCCTTCACAATAAAACCAAAGGCGCAAAATAATGAAATGATCAAAATAATGCTTTGTGTAAAAAGGTTGACAACGTGACAAGAACGACGACACTTAACTGATGACACACAAAAGATGACTAGATGATGACAACAAGTCAACGACGACCCTTCCCATTGGTAACAACAAACTTCAATGAGGTATACAAAATATAGTATTTACAACTAAAGCAACAGGACAGCGGCGTTAACGACAGGGCTTCGAAGATGGAGATACTGAACCTCCAAATTCGCACTGCTTTTAAGCAAAACACGCACATATACGAGACGCTTCTAGAAAGTTCTGGAACATTACCAGCGTGGTTAAAGTTCAGAAACGTATGTAGCTAAATCATACCATAATTATGAAGACATTAATTAAACACTTATCAGGCATTCAATGCAATGGCTGTAAGGAATTAGCTTAATCTTTAATAAATGTAATGCAATGGCTTGTGACTGACCAAAGCACAATTAACGCGTCTAAAAAATATAGAGCTCACGGACTCCGGAAATTACTCGACCCACACATAGAAACACTTCAATGGAACATGGTTACACTTATTTACAGGCTAAACGCTCAGACCAGACACTCTCAGTCAGATGCTCAATAGCAATAGGCATCATACTCTCACACAAAGATGCATTTATTCAACCACGAAGCGCAGTCTGACCTATAGTCTAGTCAGGAAGGCGTTGCAGTAACAACATACTTATAGGAAATACCCCAGCAAGGCCCTAGTTATTCTTATACTTATCGCCCTCTCACATAAACATTCATGAAACATCTTGGACTCAAATGAAAAACCTTGAAGTACTGGCACGCGCCAAATTACGCTTGCCTTTCAATAATCGAATAGATAAGAAAAACAGAAATGAATTAAAAACCCGACAAGGAAAATGAAATACGACATGTAGAGAATTCAAATTGTGAGCGCTAATTAAATAATAATATAAATTAAACTGAAACATATCCAAACATGTACAAAAATGTCCAATCGCTCTGATATACACCAATTTCCTTCAGGTATCTCAGTAGGCGTTGAGGACTAACGTAAGTAAATATGCTCTCTAGTGACCTGGAAGCCAGGCACAGATTTCTTTCCCGGTAAAAAAGCGGACAGTCAACCAGAATATGACTTATGGATAATTGACAGTTGCAGATTTGACACTATGGAGGCTCTCCACCTCTCAATAGGAAGGCGTGAGTAAGATGAGAATGTCCAAGTCGAACTTGATCGAGTACCGCCTGGTCTTGTGGTCTAGCCTGAGACACTACTGCCCAGTGATCTAAATGTTGTTGAACACTGTGTAATTTTTGTCATAATTTCCATCGCGCTTTCCAGTTTTCTCTTATAAACTTATGTACAACTGGGTTTGCATCTGATGCTGGTATCTGCCTCTGAGTAGGTTCAAATTCGAGCCCGATTTTGGCGAGCTCATCAGCCATTTCATTTAAGTCTAAGTTGGGGGGTAGTTTTGTCTTTCGAAGAGATGCTGCAACGACATTATATTTCAACATATAGCGTTGCAGTTCAGGGTTGTTGGCCCTCAGGCCTCTACAGTTCCATTGTAACAAATCATGTGTACTACTCACCTTTTAAAAATGCATTTTTTGGAGCCTGGCGGGTGTAGGGGAGGGGGTTTGGAAGGGGGAAGGGAGGGTCTAACAGGGGAGTCAAGGGGGAGAATGCCACCCAAGATGGTGATGAGAGAAGAGGAAGGGGATGGGGGAAGGCTCCGCTGATCGAAAGTCGCCTTTGAGGGGGAGAGGGGTGGCACCTCTGTAACCTCCATTCCTTCGGTGTCGGCCAACACCTCAAAACGGATTGGTGTTGCCAAAAGGGCTCGCTACGATGAAGGTGATGCCCTAGGCTTGACCTAACCTCTAGACTCTGTTGCCACGGCTGACATTTTGACCGAAGAAATTGATTCGTAGATTTTTTTCTCCTTGGACTTTGGCAGTGGTGTTAGCCCTGCCGCTGCCCTTCGGAGGCGTTGTTTGAGCGGTCTTAGTCCTAACACTGGAGACTTTGGTATAGTTTCGACGCTTAATATTTGTGTCGAGTTCTACGACAACGGCCGCTCTGGCCTGTGCAAAGGTACAACCATGCTGGGCTTTGAACCGCTGAATAGCCTCTTCCTCTTTCTACTTGCGGCATTCTTTCGAATCTGCCACATGTGTGCCATGGCAGTTCAGAAAGCTGGGATCGGTCTTACAGTCCTTCCCAGCGTGCTCTCCCAGTCTCCCTTACCACAGCGGCAAAACACTGATGTGCGCCTAGATGTCGTTTGGCTATGGACAAAACGATGGCATTTGAAAAAGCGCATAGGTCTCGGTATTTATCATTATGGGGTAACTTTGAGAAATAAGTACCCCAATTGCAAACATGTCGGTGCCGACGTCGAGTCGAAGGTTAGGACAAAAGTATTGGTCCTGATTTTGTCACCGCTAGAGCACTCCACCAAGAGTTCACCAGAATGGAGCTTCGTGACGCTCTTGGCTTCTCCTACAATTCCTTTCAGTGCTTTGCTAACAGCAAAGACGCTGATTTTTGCCCACCTTTTTGTCGACTTCGCTGATCACCTGAAAAGGTAACCAGCTTTAGTTGGCAGTGGAGCCCAAAAGGGTTGGGACATCCACTGCCTTCCGTTTCTTGCGCCGGATGAAGGCTCTTTAAATAAGTTTGGAGTTGGGGCGGCTTGAATAGAAAGAAAGGTTCCATAGACAAAAAGAAGACGTTCTGCTCCGGGGCGCCCCACCCGCCACCGAGCCCAACAAGGGGACACTGCACGGAAATCCAGCGCCATGGCCAAAATGATAAACGACCAGCCGATTGAGTGGTGTGGGCCACACCGCCCAGCCGTCTCGGGTGAAGGAGTGGAACAAAGTGATGTTTTGGCGAATGACAGCCAGCAAGCTGGTTCACCTCAATCACCAGGATCCAACCTCCACCTTTACGGGGCGCACCTCACGGCAAACAAGGCATCGGGTTAGAAGTAGAGGGGAAGGGGGATAAGAAGAAAAAGACAAGATGAAAGGAGCACAGAAGAGAGCGGGGCAGAAGACATAGCAAGATAAAGAGAAAGGGCATGTCCTTAGCATTTTTTTTTTACTGTATTACGCGTGACAGGCAGACGGTGGCTAACATTCTTTACACCCCTCCAAACGAGGGCCCCGTTACCACACGGGCGGGCGGGAGGAGTAACAGGAGAGAAAAAGAGCAGGAGGGAGGAAGAGCAGAGGGAGGGAGAGCAGAGGAAGGAAGAGCAGGAGGGAGGGAGAGCAGAGGAAGAGGGACCAGGAGGGAGATAGAGCAGAAGAGTGGTAGAGCAGGAGGCAGGGGGAGCAGGAGGAAGGAAAAGGAGGGAGGAAGAGCAATGGGAGGAAGAGGAGGGAGGAAGAGCAATTGGAGGAAGACGAGAAAGAAAGAGCAATCGGAGGAAGAGGAGGGAGGATGAGCAAGAGGAAGCAAGAGCAGGAGGGAGGAAGAGCAATGAGATAAGGATCAAAGGAATTAAGAGCAGGAGGGAAGAAAAAGAGGAGGAAGGTAGACGGAGGAGGAGCAGCCGGGCATAGCAAGCTAATAACTTTGAAGTAAAGAGAGATAGCGTGGGGGGAGGAAGGGGGAGATAGAGAGAGAGAGAGAGAGAGAGAGAGAGAGAGAGAGAGAGAGAAAGGGGCAGAGAGCGGGAGAAAGCGAAAGAGTGCGTGTGTGAGAGACAGAGAAAGAGAGAGTATTACCATTGCCGAAGCTTATTTACGAGTATACGGAACAATTTGAGGAAAACATAATTTTTAACTCATAACGGGGACCCATAAAAAGGATCACGCAGATTTTTTACAGCCTGGGTGTTTTTCACCCACGAGTGGCGTTGAAGGTGAAAGGCCGGTGTGAGTTTCTTCACTGTGATAATAACACCATTGCGATGATGTAGCTTCAATTATAAGATTATATACTGGCAAGGACAAAAGAACACAAAAAACAACCCCAACTACAACCCTCCCCCCCAAAAAAAAAACAAAACAACAACAAGAAAATAAAAAAAACAACCGGAAAACTATGAGCCCAAATCATTATTTAGAAAATGTTTCAAAATACAGCACGATTTTACGAAGGGACTGCCTTTGGTAATAATAATAATAATAATAATAATAATAATAATAATAATAATAATAATAATAATAATAATAAATCATAATAAATCATAATATAAACTATTTCAACTACTTCTTTAGCGCTTTACCCCAAAATATGCTTATGCTCAGAGTGCTTTCGCAATAAAAATTATGATATGCATTATATATTTAAATAACAATTATAAGAACTTCACAAATAGTTATATGCCAAATTAAAATATGGGTATCACTAAACCAATAAATCAGTGTAATACATATATACTCAATAAACTTATAAATTCCATTCCATTTCCTTCTCATTTCATATGCAGATAGATAAGATTGAAAAGGTTTTAGCCGATTTCAAAATGCCTGTCGGAAAAAGTATGTTTTTAATTTAGATTTAAATGTCGAAAAAGAATCTGAAATTTTCAGATCTGCTGTGAGATTCGGTTTGACAAGGATCGTTGGCCATTATGCTTTAGAATTAACTATTGGTTTTACCAGCAGATTTGAGCTTGCTGGTCTAAGGTTCCTGGTGGAAACATATGTTTTCACTAAATCTTTCAAGTAAATAGGAAATTTTGGGTCATAAAGACATTGGAAAGTTATAGATGCTAACTTATAATTAATTCTTTGACGCAACGGCAGCCAGTGCAGTTCTTTTAATACTGGTGTAATGGACTCTCCTTTATTAATCTTTTTAACTAGTCTAGCAGCGTTGTTCTGGATTTTCTGCAGTTGATTCAATTTAGTTTCTGTGGCTGCGGCTAATAGAGAGTTACAATAATCTAGCCTAGACAAAATAAAGGAACATACTAGTTTGTTGGCACTTTCTGTATTTAAGCAATGTCTTATTTCGAAATTTCTTAATTCCAGATAGCAGATTTTTCTGAGAAAAGAAATTTGATGATCGGCGGTGAGATTTGAATTCATTAATATGCCAACAAGATGTTTCAAGTCGTTTAATTAAAATTTCATGATCTAATGTGTCGAAGGCAGCAGATAAATCAAGGAGCGCCAATACGGACACATGTCCGGAGTCTGTAGCTTTGAGAAGGTCAGAATTAACTTTCAAGAGCGCCGTTTCTGTACTGTGCTTACGTTTATATGCAGACTGATGGACCTCTTTCAAATCGTTGTTAATTAAATGAGATTCAATTTGGCTGAGAAAAGGCACATTTGAAACTGGTCTGAAATTATTCAATACATTTATGTCAAAGTCATTCTTTTTCAGCAAGGGCCTTACAATAGCCTTTTTAAAACATAAGGGCACAATGCCCAACACTAAAGATTCATGTATAAACTTAGTGATGTATGGTACAAGTATATCAAGGCAATCAAGAAACAAGTTTGATGGAAGTGGATCTAATTCACATGATGTTTTAGGAGAATTAAGAATAGTAGTTTTAACAAAGTCCTCTGTGACTGGGTCAAAATGAGATAAGGGTTGACCTTTAAACTCGATATAGTTGGGCTTTGATTTATTATTATCCAATTCCTGTCTAATTAAATGCACTTTTTGAACGAAGAAATTATTGAAATCATATGGAACCACATCAGCTGTCAAGTTATTTGGTAAAGTTTAATTTTTGCCTTGGCCCAACAATTCATTACATATTTTGAACATAATTATCTTTGCTAGATCCGCTCCCAATTATCTTACGGTTAAAGTAATTCAGCAACAACAACAACAACAACAACAACAACAACAACAACAACAACAACAACAACAACAAAAACAACGACAACAACAACAACAACAACAACAATAATAATAATAATAATAATAATAATAATAATAATAATAATAATAATAATAATAAAATAATAACAATAGCAATAATGACAGTAATGACAATAAAAGCCCCCTGACATTGTTTAATATGAAGCCAGGTCAAGAAGAGACTCGGGACTGGTGTTACGACGCACACACCTTGTGACCTAGCCCGCCTGGACATGAGGTCACCATTACGACAGAAGCATACAGCCGTTCAGACATACAGCACGCCTGGAAGCGTTTGTCTCTCCTTATTTTGTTGGCACACCGCACACTGTAATTGAGGCAACAACAACAATAATAATAATAACAACAGCAGCAGCAACAACAACAAAATTACCGCATTGTTATATTTGAAAGCGAGACTATGACAATGAGTGCTCGATATCATCCAGAAAACTAATAATGATTATCTAATGCGTGTTCGTGGTAAAAAACAAAACAAAAACAAAATAAAAACATCCTTTCCATTTCCTTCTCATCTCATATGCAGATAAATACGATTGAGAATGTTTTAGCCGATTTCAAAATGCCTGTCGGAAAAATTATGTTTTTAATTTAGATTTAAATGTCGAACAAGAATTTGAAATTTTCAGATCTGCTGTGAGATCCGGTTTGACAAGGATCGTTGGCCATTATGCTTTAGAATTAACTATTGGTTTTACCAGCAGATTTGAGCTTGCTGGTCTAAGGTTCCTGGTGGAAACATATGTTTTCACTAAATCGTTCAAGCAAACAGGACATTTTGGGTCATAAAGACATTGGAAAGTTATAGATGCTAAGTTATAATTAAATGTTTGACACAACGGCAGCCAGTGCAGTTCTTTTAATACTGGTGTGATGGACTTTCCTTTATTAATCTTTTTAACTAGTCCGGCAGCGTTGTTCTGGATTTTCTGCAGTTGATTCGATTTAGTTTCTGTGGCTGCGACCAATAGAGAGTTACATTAATCTAGCCTAGACAAAATAAAGGAACATACTAGTTCGTTGTCACTTTCTGTATTGAAGCAATGTGTTATTTTCGAAATTCTTTTTAATTCCAGACAGCAGATTTTTCTGAGAAAAGAAATTTGATGATCGGCGGTGAGATTTGAATTCATTAAGATGCCAACAAGATGTTTCAAGTCGTTTGATTAAAATTTCATGATCTAATGTGTCGAAGGCGGCAGAAAATCGAGGAGCGCCAATACGGACACATGTCCGGAGTCTGCAGCTTTGAGAAGGTCAGAATTAACTTTCAAGAGCGCCGCTTCTGTGCTGTGCTTACGTTTATATGCAATAATAATAATAATAATAATAATAATAATAATAATAATAATAATAATAATAATAACAACAATAATAACAACAACAATAATAATAATAATAATAATAATAATAATAATAATAATAATAATAATAATAATAATAATAAAATAATAACAATAGCAATAATGACAGCAATGACAATAAAAGCCCCCTGACATTGTTTAATATGAAGCCAGGTCAAGAAGAGACTCGGGACTGGTGTTACGACGCACACACCTTGTGACCCAGCCCGCCTAATGGACATGAGGTCACCATTACGACAGAAGCATACAGCCGTTCAGACATACAGCACGCCTGCAAGCTTTTGTCTCTCCTTATTTTGTTGGCACACCGCACATTGTAATTGAGGCAACAGCAACAATAACAACAACAACAACAATAATAACAACAGCAGCAGCAACAACAAAATTACCGCATTGTGATATTAGAAAGGGAGACTATATCATGACGCATGCTCGATATCATCCAGAAAACTAATAATGATTATCTAATGCGTGTTCGTGGTAAAAAACAAAACAAAAACAAAATAAAAACAAAAAAATAACAAACAAACAAAAAACACTCGTAAAGGACACCTTTAAAAAGTGAGAAGAAAAAAGTGGAGTTGTGCCTTTTTAGATAGAAAATGAGTAATCTCAAAACAGGAGCTAATGGATAATACAGAGAGAAAGGCTAATGAGAAGTCAGACTTTCTTACAGGGCGTCCAGAAGCAGCATACTATCCCCACAGCGGATGTAAGACGCGTGCTCGTATGAAATCTTCCGCAGTCGGACCGCCTCGTTGTCAAGCTCAGCTTCCGGTAAAGTGACGCTGCCCCGGCACGCCCCGTACTCTTTGGGGCGCGTTCTGTGCCATGCGTGCGTCGCGCCGCGCCGGTCCACGTCTGTACAGTTATCCACCGACACGGAGCGGCCGCGGCTGCAGATGAGTGGCAGAGAGGACGCGGAAGAGGAAAGTGAAGCTGTATCACATCGGGAGAACTTGCCTGGACCACACGTCGTGTCGTTAACTCGCTGATACTGCCAGGGCGACTGGGCTGCAGAGCAACAAGGACTGGACGGAAGCGATGAGGGCTGCGAAGGTAACGGCACGAATGGGGCTGGCGAATAGGACGACTTTTTGCGCTTCTTAAAAGAGCTTGGGGATGGTGCACATAAGCGAAAGTAAGCTTGCGAGGCAAGTTCAAGGTCGTAGGTGCACTTACGGGAGCCAAGTAGACTAGCGACGCTGAGATTTTTAGAAGGCGAGGAGAGGCGACGAAGAGCAGATCCGACAGATCTTAGACAGCTCAAGTGCGATGGTCGTTTCGGTTTCAATGTCGCTGCCGTCGGCGAGCTATCGCTCTCAGAACTACTGGAACTGTTCCCAGAAACCTCTCGAAGTTTTTCAAACGACTCGGATGCAACAGCTGATATTTCTTGGGTGTCCTGGTGCTTGTTGTAGCGCACAGTATAAGAAGTAGCACCTTGTAGAAGTGGCGATAGATCGGTGGTTGCCTTTCTCAAGTGTGCTCCTACAGGATTGCACATCCCTTTGCGGCGCGCTCGAAAACCTCTGGAGGACCGGGAAAATCGATTGAAAGGAGAGTCGGTGCAGTCATAACTTTTCGAAGGAGGCGATAAGACACTGTCCAATGATTGACCATCGGAACTAAAGTCACACTCAAAGATCTGGCCTCGTCTCCGAGAATCCCGCCGAGTCCTGGAATTTTCTCGGTGAGACTCCTCGGTTAATGCCAATAAAGGTCCAGGCCAGGATCTGAAAGCAGCAATTTTTCTGAGCGGTATGTCTTCTTCTCCGCTCCCGCATGCTAGGCAGGAATCGCTGGAGCTACGCTGCCGTTGTCTGTGATCCGAGGTTAATTTGTTTGGAGTAGAGCTCATAAGCCGCCGCCGTGTTAGAACTCTAGAAAAAGCATCGAAATCAGCGCAAGTTCCCAGGCTTGTCTCGCTTTTACCTAACGCTGTAATGTATTCACTGCTGCTGCTGTTGCTAAAATCCACATGGGTAGCACACGATCCGAATTCATTCACACTAGACGGAGGGCCTGTTCCACTATATGAGGCCAAATCTAAATGGCAATCCTCATGAGCGCTGTTAGAAAATTTTAGTGGCTTATGATAAGTCACGCTGAAAGAGTTTTTTGGTGAAAATAGAGAATGTTCATCCGCGGAGTGAAAGGGGTTTGTTCGAGAAGCAAGAGAGTCATCGCTTTCAAAAGAGTGTGCAGACTCATGCATTTTATCAGTGTTGATAAGAGTCCTCTCTTCACCGGACCCAGGAGGATCTAAGCCTCTTTTCTGGCCTGTATAATCCAGATCCTCCCCGCAGTCCAAGCTGGCTAGACTGATCCCCATGTCCAGACTGGTGTCCAAGCGTGTGCCAGTGGCGAGGCTGGTGTATTCTTGTGCGTCCGCCATGCGCCACAGGTCGCGGTCGCCCATGCTGCCTCCAGAGCCCGGCTCGCCCCGCAATCGGTCGGCACCCTGCCCGCCACCCGCCATTCCAACATGACCAGGCTCAACATTCACCAGTACAACACGACCAGAGTTCGGTTCGCTCTGCAAGGACCTTCTGTCCAGTTGGTCCGCACCAGGCCCGTGACCGGCGCTTTCAACACAAGCATTGGGTCTACCATCTCCCCCCGTCTTAGCCTTGGTACTAACGATATTCTGCCCGAGCTCGTCAGAAGGCGACGAGAGAGCTACTGTGAAGCTGGTGCAGCAAGTAGCACACGAGTTCTTTTGTCTACAGTCTAGGCCTGCCAACTGTTGCACAGACGTTGGAAGTTCGGCAAACATAAGGTTGACACTAGGCGTAAACGTCAATACTGAACGAGCTTTGCCAGTCGTTTCTGAAGTTTCACAATGATTATATCCGTTGCTGTGAATAGGTCCGTCTGTAAAAGCAACATCCTGGCTATCCGAAAGTAGTCTTCCATCACATGTTACTAAATTAGAGTTACCACGACTTTGAGATAAGACAGTTTCTTTGTTCTTTTGATTGGGATGTATTAAATCGCTGGAATCGTCCCACAAGTGCGTCCGCTGATTGTCCGGGCTGTACTCTCGGTGATTCTCGACAGCCATGTGCGACAGCGACGGCGATAGTTTATCCGAGAGCGCGCTGAGGTCTGGTAGACGAACCTTCCACGATAACTTCCTCGCAGCGATATACATGTTTCTCTGCATATCATCTTCATTTGAGCTACTTTCCGGGGACTGTGGTCCAGGACTCTCAAGAGAGCATGGTCCGTCCTGGACACCTAGGCTACAGCCAGAGTCAGCGGAGAGGCTTTTGCGCATATCGTTACAGAATCGACCAAGACAGGGGTTGCCTTCAACACACTCTTTTGATTTTGCGACGCACGCCGGGCATGATTGATGCAGGACGTGCAAACACGAGCAGGAAATACAGTCAGCGTTGAAGGTTTGAGTCGGGCATACGGGCCGCGCGCATCTCGTGCTTAATGCAGGTTCTATCATGATTCTGCTAAAGTTCGAGAAAACTCCACAGCGCACACAGTTCCTCGGAACACCATGTTCTTTTAAGAAATACTTCAGGGTATGCTTCCTCGTTGATTAGGATCGTTACTTATTTTATTATATTTACTAAAAGTAATATGAAGATAAAACACTTTTTTGTTAACTCAATCAAATTTTAGCAACTTTTTTTTTTTTATAAACCGACGCTTTTAACTTCAAGTAATTGGAACACGAATGGTGAAAAACAAACAACAAAGAAAAAAAACGAACAAAACACGCACACAAGATCGCGGATCAACTGGTCCATAAATTTGTATTGGTTTACAAGGCGACAAAGTATATCAGAACCTAATCTTTGGAGAAATATTTGCGGAAACAGACTGAAAAAGTGCGTCAGCAGAACCATCAATTGTCCAGAGCTAGAACTGAGAAAAGCGACACAGGTAGCACGCTCTCCGCCGCACCGCACACCCGCCAGCCTTATGCCAAAAACATGGGATTGCCTTACATTGTGGGTTTTTGTTTTGGGATTCTAACTGTGCACTTTGAAAGTATGTTGGGTTGGCAGCAGCACACGCTTACCTCATCAGTCAGAAGGGACAGGAACGACATGTTGATTAGACTATGACAGACCATAACAGACTGGTGAACTGTTAGAGACAACTTACGATTCATAACGTATTCTGTGTTTACAAACTTCCCCGGCTTAAGACGACAAAAAGTCACAAATAATGGCTCATGTCTTTGTTTCATCCCTCCATGTCGAGCACAGCTGATTGTATACGATCAATCTTAGGCCGAATTCGGGCATACTTATTTTTTAAGGAATACCAACCCATGAGGAATCAAGACCAAATCGATTCATGATAATTTACTTTTCTATAACTTTTGGGAACTACCTCATCAGTCATGGCAGTAACAACACACCTACATAACAAAGACAAAGGGTTCAACTGTTAGAAAACAATTCACAATTCAGAGTGCATTGAGTGTTCTTTCACTGCCCTACATTTTAAGGAAGAAAAAAAGTTCAAATTTGCTAGATCAATCTTGAATCTAGGATAATCTAGATTAATCTTGAACAATTTTGTAAATTGCGTTAGCCATATAAATGAACAGCACCAATGGTTGACGGAAGAAACAGAAAATAAACATGACTATGGCTCTTTTCACAACAGAGAATTGATACAGTATAGCGGCGATGGTGTTTCTACCATAATGCAAAGTTAGGAACCTCCAAATAGCATACCATTATAACCTAACTAAACTTGTGGAATCAATACTGAAGGAATTCACGACATAATTCTAAATACCGAACTATTCCAATCCTGTTCAGGAACCCAACGACTTGAGCTACGTTGCTTTGGCCATAATGCACGAACTTAAGTGTCCTTCGCAACAGGATAGAATACGGAGACACTCAGGTAAAGCTAAGTATACAGGTGATATGTAATCACTCTAGCATTAATTTAGACAAGACAATGAAGAAAAGTTCTATGTTTAAGGCAGTACACTTGCGAATGACTCTCGCTTAAAGTAAAATACACTTGGGGGAGACTCAGTGAGAGAATCAGAGAAAGACACAGGCGTCGTAAATGGGGGCGCACGTTTGTATGTTAACAGTGAGACCTTTATGTGGCCCCGGTCAAGACAGCCACTGAAACGCGATGCAAACTTGTCAGGGCTTTGAGAACAGATACTCCAGGATGACAAGTTGATGAGCCTCATGATGAAAGGCTAATTCTTGTTCGCCAAACTTCTCAAGCATTAGTGTAAACTTCGCAGCTGCCTTGTGAGTGTACACACAATTGCGACAAATAGAATCGCATAGAGTAAATAAGTATGGAGAAATACCTTGTACAAGGCACTTGTATTTGTGATATTATTAGTTGTTTTTTATGCGTTCTCTTGAAATAGTTTTTTAGTATAAACAAAACTGAAAATCTAGTAAACTTTCAAATTCAACTCTCGAACAAGATTAAAAGAAGTAAGAACAAAATTTTTTTAAAGAGAGAATTCAAAACTTCTGTATTGGACGTTGACATCAATCTAGCACGACAGCTATGGTCTCTGTTTAGAGGCTTTTCAAAAATAGAAATGATGGTTGTGCCTTTAATTTACCTTTAGCGACAATGTATGACCGGTATACTTTATTCAAACTAAGAAGGAATAAAATAGTAGAAATTATGTGCCACGTCCCTTTTACTTATGCTGGACAGAGAGGGGGGAACTTTTGGATAAATGATTTTGATAAGTGTTATTTCTATGATACCAGGACAATCATTTTGGACACAAAATAAACATAAAAGAATAAAATACGTGTAATTCACTGATATCCACCACAAACAAAAGGCAACTATAAGACGAATAATCTAATACACGATAGAGAGAAGGCTTACAGTTTCTGGTTGTTCTATTCCGTACACCTCCACATTCATCACAGTTTCATTCTCTTATTTTCTAACACCAAGAATCCTAGGATAAGTTGATATACAACTGCTATAGCCTTATCTAACTCTAAGTACTTATAATATATTTATATGCGTAAGATTTTTCAACAAAAAGGTAGATTTAGAACTTATTTAAAATAATTTTGGTTATTAAAATGACAAACTCAACTATTGTTTAGTACAACAAATGGTGTTTTTTTTTTTTATAAAGAACACCGAGATATCACACTCTGCGGCAACTAAAGTGAGACACTGTTTCGATTCTAAGTAATAAAAAAGTCGCTTTTGAAAAGAAAAAATCGATTAGCGTTTGATGTCCAATGAAGGTAACACAGTAAAACTAACAGACACTGCGCAATATCCAGAATCCAACAGTAGGAATTGCGCAAATGTACGTCTCGCCACGCCGAAGCACAAGCCCACATAGGCACATAGCGCGGCGCGTGGACCAGACATGGGCAGTCAGACACCGAGTGGGACAGGGGGGTGGGGACCTTTATCCCACGAGGGGACACTGGGACAGTGCGAGACTGCGAGACTGCGAGCTTCCATGGAGGGAAGTCTGTCTTGATTGTCGACTCCCGACTGCCGAGTTGTGCCGAGACAAATTTTGTGCTGGCCGCATTGTTTTGTCATGTTGTTTCGTTTCGTTTTTTTTTTCTTTCTTTGTTTTCTTTTATTTTTTTCCTTGATGGGTCTCTAAGTTGGTTAATTGGTTGGTTTCTTAAGGCCCAACACTGGTTCCTATGCTGCAACGCAGAACAAGTTACGTACTACCACACAGAGACGATGTTGACTTCAGCATACGTATCAGCCGACCACATTATACCGACACCGACCCAATCAGTAGGGTACGAAACCCGACAAGAAAGCGGGGGGTTTCTTACTTGAGAATGGTCTTGATGAACAAGCTAGAGAGACGCGCGTGAAGGTACCGGCAGTGTTGACAATTTTATTTTATGACGAGGAAGTGGTGAGCTTAATTTCTCATTTCGTTATGTTTTCAGATCTCCAACAAAAGCCTGTTGTTTTAAGCCGCATACTCTTTTTAAAACTGAGGTGCCTTCGTGATATGGTTGGCCAGCCACTGTAAAGTTACTGTAACATAGTGGAACTAGCTGTGTTACGATTATATTCCATCGCTCAACAGCTTTAATTCTCCCAAAATATATTTCTCGCACATTACCACCCATGTGTACTCGCTGTAATAGAAGTCATGAGCATGAGGCAACCAATGACAGAATCCGTCACTGCCCCATTACAAAACTTGATGGAGGATAATGCATGGTTCAGGTCAGGCTGTCAACAACAAGGTAACTGTTTGGATTGTCAGACTAAACTCGGGACTGTAGCCTTTCGATACTATTATACTGCCATAACATGAGTTTACGTTTGTTACCTAAACAGATTTTCCCCACTGCTTATGTTGTTCAACATTCAATCAGTAGGGTTGGTTTGTCATAAATTATATCTCCAACACACACCTTATTCTCAGATGCAAACACACACACACACACACACACACACAGTCGCATCTTTACTACTTTTCAGATTGGTGTTTCCTTGTTTGACATGACAATATGAACATTTGAAAAAAACAGGTATTGTGCGAAGTCCGTTTTCAATCTGGTCGAATATAGGTTGCTATCTAGAGCTGGCCTAAATAAGGAGCAATACTTATTTCATTACCTGAAAAAAAAAGGCATTTACGCTCCAAATCCTTAAGATCCCTCAACATAAAAAGATTGATTAAAAAAAAAAGTCCAGAGCGAATACGGAGATGGAGTTTCAGAAATAAGCGTGGATGACGGAGGTGGAATTTCAGAAGTAAGTGCGGATCGGCCCTGGTTCGGAGGCACGGGCTGAGATAATGCTGTGGCATTAGTGACATCTCGCACCTAGAAACGTATGAGATAGTGCTATGGCAATAGTCTCATGTCGCACCTAGAAAGGTAGATCTAACACAAGAGGCCCTTGTTTCTAAGGGGAATAAAGTAATTTTAATGGAGTCTAATGGCGGATGTAGAAGTCATGGCTGGTTGGTGACGCTGGCAGCTTTTAGGATTTACAGAGGAATTCTGAGAAAAAAAGATGAAACGGAGTAAGATGGGGCGAGAGAGAGGGAGAGGTGGAGGGACAGCAAATGAGAGAAAGAGAAAGATTGATCGATAGATAGATAGATAGATAGATAGATAGAAAAGGGGGGGGGGTGCGAAGAGATCGAAGATTTATCAAGAGGAATCATGGAGACACAAATGGAGAGGGGCCCAGAAAGAAAGATAGAGAGAATATATATACAGAGAGAGCGAGAGAGAGAGAGAGCGAGAGAGAGAGAGAGAGGGTAAAGAAACAAAACGAGAGCGAGACAGGTTAAGGGGATGAAAGCTGAAAGAGATATGTAAAATAAAAAAAAGAGTAACGAAGACGCGACACGAACGAAAAGAATGCAAAATGAACTTGAGATCAAGAGTTAAAACTAATGAAAACTCAATTAAAGAGAAGGCGTCGAGGAATCCTTTATAATGGATAAAGGTTGAGTCGAATAAGTTGGTTACCTAACGTCCAACATCAGCACTATAATGGTCTTTATTGAGACAATTGTATATACACGAGACAGGGCAGGAAGACCGAACTCCTGTCTCAGAATGGGTAGGTAGGAATACAATTCAAATGCGCATGAGTAAAACTGTATCGACAGCATGTTTGCCAGGTACAGCGAAATCCCTACTTTTTTCAACCCCAGCTTTAAGATGCTATCAGGTAATGTTATGAAAGCAAAGAAAATGGGGCGTTGAGGGAGGACGAGGCGAAATAATCTGGCGCCGGTGTTTTGTCCTCTTATTAACAAACGTAATGTGATAGGATAGAGAGAGAGAGAGAGAGAGAAAGAGAGAGAGAGACAGAGAGAGAGAGACACAGAGAGAGAGAGAGAGAGAGAGAGAGAGAGAGAGAAACATAGACAAAGAGATAGATAATGACAGGCAGACAAGCATACAGAGATTGGCGGATATCTCATTCGTATACAGACGCCATGTATTATTTGAAACACGCCTGGTATGTGTCGCCAAACAATAGAGATATCTTTGAAGGTCAGGAGCTAATGCCATCATGTGTATGAATCGTTTTAATTCACTTAACTTGAAGCGTTGCCTTTACTTGTGCTAAAAGCGAGACACGTTTTTGGATTGTATCAAATACATGTACTTGACCAGATTGTTGTAGAACAAATCCAACAGATCCGTTTTGGTTGGGGTTAAAGGGTCTGAGGTTTGTTTTATCTGAGAGTGAGAAAGTAACTTAAAATAGCATCCATATGTCTTTTTGCTCAAAACATGTCACAAGTGTAGTACACCCACTTGCCAGGAATTGGATTTCCCTCTATATGATAAGTATGCGGGTGTAGTACAGAACCAGATTTCCCTCTTTATAAGTATACGGGTGTAGTACACGCAATTGAGGCGAATCATATTTCCCTCTATATGATAAGTATACGGGTGTAGTACACCCAATTTTCAGGACTCAGATTTACCTCTAACACCCTATTGTCAGGACTCAGGTTTCCCTCTATAAAATAAGTATACGGGTGTAGTACACCACGAATCAGATTTCCCTCTATAAAACAAGTATACGTGTGTAGTACACCCAATTGTCAGGAATCAGATATCCCTCTATAAAACAAGTATACGGGTGTAGTACGCCCAATTGTCAGGAATTGGATTTCCCTCTATAAAAAAAAGTATACGGGTGTAGTAGACCGCGAATCAGATTTCCCTCTATACGACAAGTACAATTGTGTAGTACACCCAATTGTCAGGAATTGGATTTCCCTCTATATAATAAGTATACGGGCATAGTACCTAATCAGATTTCCCTCTATATGACAAGTATACGAGTTTAGTACAGAATCAGATTTCCCTCTATATGACAAGTATACGGGTTTAGTACACGCAATTGCGGCGAATCATATTTCCCTCTATATGACAAGTATACGTGTGTAGTACGCCCAATTGTCAGGAATCATATTTCCCTCTATAAAACAAGTATACGTGTGTAGTACACCCAATTGTCAGGAATCAGATAGCTCATAGCATGCCGGGGATCGGGAAAGGGTTAAGAAAATGCTTGGGTTGAACCAAGAATCTTCACATTTTTAGCACAATGTTTTGCTCCAGATGTTCAGACAATTACACAGGAATAATTTACTCTGCAAGGATATTTGCATTTCTTAAGATAAAAAAGTAGGGACTAACTGATACCCGGCTCTAACACAAGACCGAAAAATGTACAAAGGCACAAACAGCATACAGAGCTTGCAAACGCATGCATTCAGAAATAAGCGAAAATACGTTTTTAGGCATACGGTAATGGTACGTTCAGAAACCAAAGTTGCGTTTAAAGACTTTTATAACTTTTACAAACGTATCTGGGTTGTTGTTTTTAAAAATAATACGAGAAGGTTATTGCAATATATCTATAATTACTGACTACGATAAATCTAAATGGCCAGTTTGATATCTTATTTTAAGAAAACTAGTGTATAATAGTCACTATATTATGCACTAAACATGTATTACAAAGAAAACAAATAAAAAAAACAATGTAATATTTAATAGCGACCTGCTTTGTTTGCGTGGGACGACCTTAAAATTCCTAAACAAGTCTTTAACAGGTAAATAATCCTACGCCATTTATCAACGGCTTTGTGAAATCCCTTTGCCAAGTGTTTACTCTACCACCACCATCCCCCATCTCTCTCTCTCTCTCTCTCTCTCTCTCTCTCTCTCTCTCTCTCTCTCTCTCTCTCTCTCTCTCTCTCTCTCTCTCTCTCTCTCTCTCTCTCTCTCTCTCTCTCTCCCTCCTGTCCTCCCTCTGCCCTGCTCTCTCTCCGTTCTCTATGGAGGGAGGAAGAGAATTCTCTCCTCTGCTCTCTCTCTCTTTATCTATCTATTTATATATCTATCTATCTATATTCCCCACTAGCCCTTGGTCTAGCTATTCTCGCGTATCGAACCCTCATACAGCTATTAAGGTTTGAAGAGAAAAAATAGAGAAAAAAGGAAAAGATAATGCTACTGTGATAATCATATGAGCCAGAGAAAAAACAGCTGCCCCGACAATTAGAAAAAAAGAATTGAATTCAACAGTTGTCAGTGATCATTGTAATTTGAGAGTCAAACCATATATAATACACAATCCTATCATATAAAACTGCTGTTGCTGTTGTTGTTTATTGTTACTGCAGCTCCTGGCTCTGGGTTTGCTGATAACTTAACCGTCATGGCTATTTGCACATGTGTACATATCGTTTTCGGATGTTAATCTCAACAAAGCAGGCAATTACTCGCGTCACCTGAGTACTGAAACCAGTAAGATTTTTTGGTGGTTTTTTTGTGCTTGAAGAATGCGCACTGTGAGCCCTTCCCTTACGCCAAGTGGTCAGTGCGATTTTTCTTCGCCGCATTCCTTAAGCATTCGGTTACCTTTCGACCCTACAGTAGGAGCCCCGCTTGACGGTTATCATTACTTCTTTATCCACCGCAAACTAGATCTGGAGTTCATTAGATTCATTTGATTCAACTTTTCGAAACAGCAATCAAGTTCTAGATCTACATCTACATCTTATCTGCTATAATTATTCAAAACTTTTACAAGTCTACATCTGAGCTGCTTTAATTGTTCTACTCGTGTGCATGTTGACTAGAGGATAACTTCGCTTAAGGGTGTACTGTACTTTTATTTAGCCCAATGTGTGAAAATTGAAGTTCTCCTATTATAGCGATCCTTTTTTAAAACAGGGCTAAGGATGTTATGAAGCCTATAATATAGACACTGAAGTTAGCCTTTAATTATAATTTAAACGAATTTTAAGCATCTGAATCTTTAACATCTATAGTCATGTATTTTGGTTATTGTTCTCTCGTGTACAACGGTTGGAGGTCGGTGGCATTAAATAGTATGAAGTGGTGTATGTAACACAGAGGTACAACAAACACAGAACAAAAATATTTTGAATGAAAAACAATTCATAATGCCATTAAATAACCAGAGACAAATTGTTGCCCGCCATTTGTTGTAAGCATGGTGCAGGCAGGGGAGATATTATCAAGACACAGGCAAAAAACAAATGGCTTGGGTGGAGTCAGTGCTTCTGACCCAATGGCATGCAATTTATCCTAGCATTCATGACCTCTGTGGATGCGAGCTGTTCTCTATCTCTTTTTGTTTCAGTTAATGACGCAGGCTGTCCTTTGAGACGAGTCGAGAATGCGTGAAGAAGTCGGTGAACGACCGTAGCCCTGTAGGCTACTGCTACTGCTATATGAGGCACATAGGCCCGACGGACCTATTACATTTTGTTGTTGATGATTAAGTTATAAAAATAAAGCGATATAATATTCAAGTCTAGCTCGATTGATAAACCGGAAGAAAATAACAACTCCATTGAACACGAGTCTCTCTCTCTCTCTCTCTCTCTCTCTCTCTCTCTCTCTCTCTCTCTCTCTCTCTCTCTCTCTCTCTCTCTCTCTCTCTCTCTCTCTCTCTCTCTCTCTTTCTCTCTCTCTCTCTCTCTCTCTCTCTCCTTCTCTCTCTCTCTCTCTCTCTCTCTCTCTCTCTCTCTTCTCTCTTATCTCTTACTCACTCTCTCTTTCTCTCTCTCCTTCTCTCTCTCTGTCTCTCTTTCACCAAGTATAAAGTCTCCAAGGTTCCCAAAGAGGGTAATTTGCAGCGACGCATCCTAAGAATTCTTTAAGTCTGAAGACTGCACGTGCCGCCCCAAAGAGACAGTGCGAAGATACTATAGGACCTGTCTCGGTCGGGAAAATTATGCTGACACCACTGACACCGACCCAACCAGTGACTGCGGTTATGGACCAAGCGCATTGGCCATAACACCCATTAAAATTAACAAAAAAAACTGCTTAAACTATTTTTTTTTTGTTATCATAACAAGTGTTATTTCTTTTGGAATGAGCAACTGGGGTGGTAACATTGGCATCGAAAACAGGAACATTCTAAACCAAATAATAAGGAAAGCTAGCGCCATTAAAAACTGACACAAAGTGAGAAGACAAAGGTTGGCCAAATCTTTGAGAACAGCACGCAGCCGGCGTATGATGAATACAACAACAGTTGCATGACCAGGAGCGGTAGATATAGGATATCCGATTTATGATGAATACAACATAGCCAGGAGCGGTAGATATAGGATATCCGATTTATGATGAATACAACAACAGTTGCATGGCCAGTAGATATAGGATATCCGATTTATGATGAATACAACAACAAGTTGCATGGCCAGGAGCGGTAGATATAGGATATCCGATTTATGATGAATACAACATAGTCAGGAGCGGTAGATATAGGATATCCGATTTATGATGAATACAACATAGCCAGGAGCGGTAGATATAGGATATCCGATTTATGATGAATACAACAACAACAGTTGCATGGCCAGGAGCGGTAGATATAGGATATCCGATTTATGATGAATACAACATAGCCAGGAGCGGTAGATATAGGATATCCGATTTATGATGAATACAACAACAACAGTTGCATAGCCAGGAGCGGTAGATATAGGATATCCGATCTTACTCACTAACTCTCTTTCTCTCTCTCCTTCTCTCTCTCTGTCTCTCTTTCACCGAGTATAAAGTCTCCAAGGTTCCCAAAGAGGGTAATTTGCAGCGACGCATCCTAAGAATTCTTTAAGTCTGAAGACTGCACGTGCCGCCACAAAGAGACAGTGCGGAGATACTATAGGACCTGTCTCGGTCGGGAAAATTATGCTGACACCACTGACACCGACCCAACCAGTGACTGCGGTTATGGGCTAAGCGCATTGGCCATAACACCCATTAAAGTTAACAAAGAACTGCTTAAAATATTGTTTTTTCGTTATCATAACGAGTGTTATTTCTTTTGGAATGAGCAGCTGGGGTGGTAACATTTGCATCGAAAACAGGAACATTCTAAACCAAATAATAAGGAAAGCTAGCGCCATTAAAAACTGACACAAAGTGAGAAGACAAAGGTTGGCCAAATCTTTGAGAACAGCACGCAGCGGACGTATGATGAATACAACAACAGTTGCATAACCAGGAGCGGTAGATATAGTATATCCGATTTATGATGAATACAACATAGCCAGGAGCGGTAGATATAGGATATCCGATTTATGATGAATACAACATAGCCAGGAGCGGTAGATATAAGATATCCGACGTATGATGAATTAAACATGGCTAGGAGCGGTAGATATAAGATATCTGACTTATGATGAATACAACAACAGTTGCATAGCCAGGAGCGGTAAATAAAGGATACCTAAGAAAAAAACGGATAGGCACAGAAACTCCTTTGTTCCGCGATCGATAGCACTCCTTCAGGAAACGTTTGAAAGACGCTCACCTGCATAGTGCAGTAACAGTGCCGTTCCTGCTACAAATTAATCTACAACAATTTTGTAATTTTGTTCATGAATTCTATTTTTATCAAATAAAAATTGGTATCTCTTTATTTCTTTATATATTATATACACTAGGGATTTTAGCCTAGTGGAAACGGCGTTCAGTACGCAATCTCAAATTCAGAGATTAACAGTGATAAATTACTATAAGAAGGGAAGCAAAATATACATGCATTTGAACTGATAAATTACAGGTCCTAGAGCGGATTGCTCAAACCTAGTATTATTAAACACCATTGTTAATAATGGAGGAATATGAGAACAGAAAAGGCCCAGAAAAATCAAGGTCTCGTTTGAAACTAATCTATGTGTGTTCATTAACTTTTCAAAGGCGACTCTGTCACAATACGCATCAGCAGAGTTAGGTTAAGACAAGACTGAGCCGTCTGTTACAAGAGTAGAAGTAAAGCGTGTGGGTAGCACGGAGCAAATGGGGCGTTTTGACATGACGAGGACAATCAAATTATGTCTTAAGCAGCGGAGATTTTCAAATAGGGATGTTCGCAAAATGTCCTTGGTTCTCCAGATGACATGGAGAAATGTGTCTGACTCAACATAAGACATGTTGCCTTAAAGTCAGTCTAGCACAACGTGTCAACATTTTCTTTTTAAACATATTTTTTTTTAAAGAAAGAAGAAATTAAATCTACCAATAACATACAAAATCAAGCATGCTCCCTAAATTTATGTTCAATTCCCTATTGTAATCTTAACATCCCTCAAACTTGTTAAAGGCAATTACTTGGACCTCTGTCGCCGTGTCAGTTTAAGGAGACAGGAGTCGTGGTATCCCCGCACTGTCTCGTGTATGACCACACATAAAATTGCCAGACGTCAGTCTTGGGACCTGTCCACAATGTAGCCTATATAGTGCTGACGTATGACGTTAAACCAACTCAACTTCTCAAAAACTGTCTCTCCCCACTACATATAACTATATATCACTCTCTCCTTCTCTCTCTCTCTCTCTCTCTCTCTCTTTAACTTCTATTAATCAAGAGGGGTTACTCCTGATACGCTTATGACCTGAGAGGGGGTCAACACAAGATGGAAAGCTAATTATTAAGACCACTTTGAGGACAAGGCTGCGAGCAACAGGAACAAACAAACAAAAAAGGGGGGGGGGTTGGAAGACAGAGACAGACAGATAGATATAGAGACATACATATAAACAGAAAGAGACTAGAGTAAGGGGAAAACAGATATGCAGAAGCATAGATTGGAAGATACTCGTAGACAGTTTTCGAGATAGAAAGAGTATTGAGATATATAGAGAGACAGAAGGAGTGAAAGAGCGACCGAGAGAGATGGGGGGAGACAGAGGGAGGGAGACAAAGAGATTACTAAGCCTACGGGTCCAAAAAGACTTTGGTCTCGCGCCGTCAGGTCTAA
Source organism: Elysia chlorotica (assembly GCA_003991915.1). Lineage (NCBI taxonomy): Eukaryota > Metazoa > Mollusca > Gastropoda > Plakobranchidae > Elysia > Elysia chlorotica. Next base: position 264,473 of record RQTK01000566.1, on the reverse strand, counting down.
TGAGCGTGCTTATGGAAATATTCCAGTTACTTAGATTAATACGCCACTGTGTGTGCGTTTATTCAAGAAGATTGATAGCTGCCCTCTCAAAAACGGAGAAAGTACGGCAAGGCCAGAGTTTTTCTCGAGGGAATTAATTTCTCATGATTATCTTGCTGTCTCCTATCCCCCCTATTTATTATAGGCTCTTGACTACATAGTATTAATGACCTTCACATAGACAGGAAATTATAATTTAAGAAAAAAATCTTCTAACACAGACAAAAAAAAAGATGAGAAAGCTAATTTTACATAAAGAAATTTTAAAGGAGGCTGTGAGAGGTATCATGATGTTTTAAAAAATATATCTGTCTATTAAAACTGAATACAGCGCAGCTTTAAGCTGTTTTAACTCTGTGATTAGTGTTCAAAGTGATCTAAAACCAAAAGGGTGTGGGTTGGGAATTGCGGAATGGGCTGCTTAGTCCATAAACCCTGTTCATTTGAATTTGAGCTCAAGACGTAGCGACAGACTTGCTTCCCTTTTATTTCACTATTTACATGGGGAAGAAGATGGAAGGACCACAAGCATCTGTTTTTTTACATGGAATTTATTTCAAATACATGTACCAATAAGAATGATACCTTTTTTGTACTACATGTACTGTGGCAACTTGAGTGTCTCAAGAGTTTTTCTTTTATGAATTCAAAACATAATGGCTCCGTTTTTTTTTTTAAATGATGAAGTCAGATGAGTTAAGTGTTTTGTACTTTGATCCCCTAAAATTATGTTGTTATATGATAATGACAAATCAAAATGTAAGAACATTTACCGCCTCCATTAATCACATGAATTATCTATTATTATGTGTCGTTGATTCGATAAAGTGGGTCAGTTGTTGAATAATTATAATTCACGTAGACTAGGACACACTTTCTTATTCATCCCTCCCCCCGCCCCTTTCCACTCATCTTAAACTTTTCACATTTAAGGCATTTTCACATGAATTATCTATTATTATGTGTCGTTGATTCGATAAAGTGGGTCAGTTGTTGAATAATTATAATTCACGTAGACTCGGACACACCTTATTCATCCCTCCTCCCGCCCCTTTCCACTCATCTTAAACTTTTCACATCGCATAACTTAAGGCATTTTCAAAAGCTTTGATATTTGCTATTATGAAATGGAAGGTGTGCGGGTCAATACAGAAAGGTGCATGGCCAAGAGCATATCAACCCGCACAGCATGTGTGCTGCGTGATGGGGAAAAAGTTTATCAAACTTCAAATAGTTTCTAAAACCTACTAAGTAGATTTACACTCCTAGGGTAAAATGCACAACAAGACGTAGCTTACGCCCCGTCGTAAAATAAATTACAAGAAAATTCTAGATATGCAATTGTAATATTCAACAGGCAAATTCTATGATGATACAACAGATACCTAAAATAAAATAGGTAAAGGTTGGTTACATCCAACATCAGCAAGAAGGCTCTAGCATGGAAGATATGTCAGAGGAAGAAGCCTCCGACTTAGGCCGCTCAAATTATAACAATGATGAATCAACCAATACAGAAAAACATTGTTGCCCGACCGGACTCTAGCCTAGACCCCTTGATCCGAAGGACTTTGTTCTAACCTCAGCAATACTACACAGAACTTTTGTTACAGGAGTAAAAAAAAAAAAAGTTATAGAGAGATCAATAAGAATTATTTGCTTTTCAAATTGGGTGTATGATAAATCAATGATCTAAACAAAACCCAAAAAAAAGGATTAAAAACATTTTGATCTTTTTATCTTCTGGAATAATTTTTTTCAGTATTCGAATAAAACTATGGTAAAAGTCAAGCAAATTTGAATACTTTTTTTTTTTTAATATTCAGAAGGAGTTTTTTTTTTTAATATAGAGACAGTTATTACCTATTTACTAAATAACCTTTTTGGGGGACCAGGATTCTTTTGCTCGCATATGTGGTAAAAAAAACTTCCGCCTCAAATATACTCAATTGGGATTTAGTTTCTACCATTCACAAACTATTTCCATAACTTTACTTACATTTACACCAATAACTACTGTAACAGCAAGTATATTATCAATACAGATTTATAATAATTTAAAAATATGAATAAATATTTGTTTGAAAAGCAACAAAAAACCTTGGGGTGAAATGGGTGTACAGGTTAAAAATGAATTCAAATGACATTAAAATTGAATAATAAACACAAGAAAAAAAATCAAATGAAAAAAGGAAAGAGATACACATTAAAAAATAAATAAATTTTAAAAAAAAGAAAGAAGTAAAAATGTATAAATCTGTTAGTAAACAAAAAATTACTTACTCTAGGACTGGCAATGGGATGGCAAGTTGGTCAAAGGGCAGGTGGCGTTTCAGCTCTACAAGGTAGTTCACGTACATCATCTTTTGGCCAAACTTCACACTTAAGAAGGGCGGGAAAATTGGGAGTTATTTACAGGATGTAGGATAACAACTTGGTGAACAGTTTGACCTTTCACTTTAACAAATAAAAAAAAACTTTACTACACTTTGCATCTTTTGGCACTGTTACCTAACAGTACCGCAATATCACTTTGCAAATCTGATATTTTGTTTTTAATTTAATATCACATCAAACACATTGTATTGCACTAAATTGATGCAGAGAGCATAATTGCATGCCTTGACAGTACGAAGTAAAGCAAATTTCCGAACTTAAAAAAATGATGTAGGACTTTCTGTTGTAACTATGTAAAACATATTTATGGAAAACTGGAAATCCCCAATAGCGTTAAATAACACTATTAGAGAGTTTCACAATATAAATAGACTAAAGAAAGAGTCAAACGCTAAGAGAATAATGTAAATACAGTTCTACGGCGAACTTGTTATTTGGAGTAGTGGCGAACGGAAGCAGATAAATGGTGTCTAAATATAGCTCTTTACTGGACTGTTAACCTGAATTCCATTTTTTAAATGCGTCTAAGTAAATGAAAAAGAGAAATGTTTGGATACAGAATGCATTTATGGCGATATCTAGTGTATCTGCGTGTAATTTGATACAATAAACATTAAGATATGTCTTTCTCTTAATGAATCCAAGCGAGTATGATCGCACCTTATGAATATGTGCTGAGGAAAACTTGAGGCTACAACTAAAGTTGTATGTTGAACTCAATCTAGATCCAGCGTGAGTTGTTGAAAATTTAAATTAAAATAAAAGTAAATTAAGTAAACCTAAATTTATGAAATTGCTTAACCTACGGGGTGAGATTTAATGTGGGAATTCAGAGGTAAAGAGTGTGTATGGGTGTGTATGTAGTGTGTAGTGTTTGGGGGTTGTGGCTGAAGGCCATATTGGGTCAGCGGCGAATGTCCAGAGCTTCACGCGAGGGTCACTAAACCACATTTGCATAGCATCATTGACTTGAGCATAACAGTTTAAAAGTTTTTAAATTAGCAAAGAAAATTTCAACTTAATTGGGTGAGAGAGAGTGAGTCTGATGTAGCTGGTTGATGTGTGCACATAAAACAAATGCCTAAAGTTTATGATGTGGCTGCCAATGCCAAAAGTCTGAATATTGCTAGCTCTAACAGCAGCATGACTGCAGTTCTACTGTCCACTTAAGACTTTACAACTTTCTATAGCCCAATATAGGTCCACTTAATGGATTGCTTTCCATTTGATCTTGACATTCGATTTCTACAATAACATTTGTATTGACTAAATTGATTACAATTAAGTTGATATACAAGTCGTTTATAGAGCTATAATTCACAACTGCAATCAGATTTAAATCATACAATTCCAAGTCCAAAATCTGACCACAATTTCATAGACTTATGTTGCACATTAACCATGCAGGTTTGATCTAGTTAAGCTTGACCTTGGGAGAATCAGCCACAGTACACTAAGTGACTAAGAAGCACCCGCCTATACTATTCCGAATAGACTGCCTTTATATGGAAAACTATTCCTAATAATAGCAGCCTATTGGAAAAGTTGACAAAGAGTTCAATAAACGATACACAATTTAATACAATATCTTGTTGCGTTGTAATAAAGTATACTTGATGTTAATTAAATTCAAAAAGACAGTTCCAACCAACATATTTGTTCCTGGTTTCATTTAAATCACAGAAACAGCCTACAATAAAACTGGCTGCTTACATAACGGGTTAAAATTACCTAAAAAATTATATGAACCTAAACATTTCTTCAGAACTTAAAAAAAAAAATCAGAAATACATACCTTATAAAAGGTCTGAATATCTGCCAAAGCACCTTGATGAAATTTGTTGGATGTACTAAGTATAACATCTTAAGGTTCTTTTTGTACCTGCAGATTAAACAGAAAAAAATCATACATTTTTCTAAGTGGCTAATTCAATACAGTGGTCCTCGGATATAGCGAAGTCAGTGGGCCAGCTCCAAAACTTCGTTACGTCTGAGGTTTTGTTACTGGCAAGGTTATAATGAACACAACAAATTTGACTCTACAGAAGTTTTGTGATGGTTTTAATTTTTTTTGCCGTCTTCTCAACTGAAAGTTTTAAAACAGCTATTCATTTCCCAAAGTGATTTTGCCTCCGCCAATAGCTAAAATTTGGTTTCCAACAAAAAACATGTGTCGGTTGTGTCCGTGTTCAATGAATAAGAATTGGCGTTAAACTCGAGTTTGAGTGAATTTTTTCAAAAGGAACTCATGTGTTTGTGTCTGTTCAATGAATAAGAATTGGCGTTAAACTCGAGTTTGAGTGAATTTTTTCAAAAGGAGCTCATGCTGCTTGATGCTGCACGCAAGACTGGGAGCAAACCCAACTGAGATTACAAAATATCTTTGATCGTTTGTATTTTATACCTCTGTTCAATTTCCCGAAGAAACCTACAGACATACAGACAGACAGACAGAGAGAGACAGACAAACATACAGATAGACAGACAGACAGAGTTGACTTCAGTTGATTTAACGTCCAACATCAGCACTATATAGGCTATATTGTGGACAGATCCCAAGACTGACGTCTGACAATTTTATGTGGTGCCACACATGAGGCAGGGTAGGGATTCCGTGACTCCTGTCTCAGCCGCTCACATTAAACTGACACCGATCCAACCCAGTAGGGAGTGCAATCGCCAGAGCTCGAATCCGGACCTTTTGTTTCGGAAGCCGATGTTCTACCCCAGGGCCACCGCGCCCCCCTCAGACAGAGAGAGACAGACAGACAGACGGGGGGGAATATTGGGTTCTGCCTTTTTTTTTACCTACTTTGTGAACTTCAATTTTGCTTCAAAAGAAAGTTATTTTTGATGCCATGGTCATTGAAAATTGAGCTCTGGTTGACCTGTAAGTGAAAGTTAAACGAACCCGTAAATAAAGTCCACACTGTGTGCAGGTACGTTTCGAAAGAGAGAGAGAGAGACAGAGGCGCACATGGCTATGTCGGGCGACCAATGAAAGCTGGGAGAGAGGACTGTCAGTGATTTTACACCTCCTCCTCTCTTAGACACCTGTGCTGGCTTCTCTGTCTCTTTGCGCAAGCTTACCTACTGAAGGAAGTGGCGGCACGGAACCTTAATCAGCTAGCACTACCAACACACACATACACATCCGCACCCAGTCAATTTTTGCATGTCGAGCATGCTTGTTTATGATCTCTCTACAAATTGGACGCGAACTTGACCTGTACATGTGTACTGCGCTACGCCCAAGTTTTTCATAGCTCTGCTTTCCCTGAAATCTCAACCACTACTCGAGCCCAGTACTTTGTTACGTAAATCACTTCGATAGGCCCAAGGTCCTTTTATAGGCTTTAGTAAAGTTTACATAAGGAGGAAAATTATCCCTCAGATAGTCTTCGTTATGGCCAAGGGTTTGTTGAGTTCGATGTTGCTATAAGCGAGGTCAACTGTATATTTCTTAGGCAAACTGAACATTTACTTAATCTATAAGAAAAAAAAATGGACCAGATTTAAGGATTATTTCTGTTTGAGGACTTTCTGGTTCATAGTTGACAGTTTATTGCTTCCTTGCTTTGTTTGAATACGAAATTGAAAGTTAAAACAAACGCTGTAGCCATTGTAATGAAAAAATCTCAATCTCAATAGCTCAAAAAGTTAACGTGGAACCTTTTCCATGTCACCTGACAAGTAGTAGCTTGCTGGCAGTGTATGTTAAGAAGCAACCGACTCACTTTCTGTCAAACTCTCTATATGCCTGTCTGAGCCAGGAGAGCTTTGGTTTGTTGCCTCGGTGCAGGCCGTGGTGGAAGTAGACAAGCACATAATCCTGCTCCACGTACTTGTCCAGCGTATGCTTGATGTACCTGGAGGTGGCACGACGCATGGCACAGTTGATTAAATGATGGTTTGTGCTCTCCTAAACATTAACATTAATCAAGGAGCAATAATTTTAAAGGCTTTTAAATAATACATGTTTGATACATCTTGGCAAAAACAAAAAATATTTGATTTCAGTATGAAAGCCCTTTTATTGTTATCTCAACTTAAGTACCTGGTGTTGGAGAGGTATAACAGTTGATGAAATCATCATTCATGTTATGTTTTATGAAAAGCCAAGACCTGGGTTGGTTTGGTCATATTAAATCATCAGTAGTTTTGGTCCAAACACTTAACCCAAGCATGATTTTAGTTACAGAACCTACAATTTTGTTTGAAAAAATGTTAATGTTAAATTCTATATGAATTTTATTTCCAAGACAACTGGTGAATTTATATCTCTAGAAAGCCCAGGGGTACAAAAAGCAGAGTTTTTTTTACGGTACGTCAGCACAGTAGTGTCTATATTGACAAGTAGAGGAGGTAAAACAAAAATTCTTCTTTCATGTTTTATTTTTAAAGACAGCAGTGTGAAACGTGCCAACCTCTATAACACTAAATTATACATTGGGCATGGAAGGGATCATTTTAATTTTTAGGAAATTCCTTATAAAAGGATTTTTCTTTTAATTTATGTATTTCCCGTTTGAAATAGTTGGTATTGCTCAAATATCCACTTGACTATTTCAAAAGTGTTTTCCCACAGAGATCCCAAGAGTTGGAGAAAAGGTACTAAACTTGACAAACAATAAGGTTTAAGCTATTATTACTCCATCAATTAAACTCACAACAGAAGACGCTGGTGGTCAAAGGTTTGGTTACACGGAAGCTTGCAAGCAGAAAAAACAATCACTTTTCTACCATAAAGGTCATCACCTGAGGATTCATTCATAGCTCATCATCAGTTTATTAAATTTTCAACATTAACATGACCAACAAGGGGAGACTATTCAATTGAGAAGAAATAAAATACCACGACTTATCTGTGCAAAAAAAAAAAAATGGCCAAAGTGTATATATAAATTAATTCATTTTATGTAAAATAGAAAAAATAATTGAAATGGAATTTACTAGTTTTTTCATATAATGATTATATAATTCCATTTTTTTTTTTATAGAAATGCCTTCTTGTTTTGATTGAATTCAATCCATTATCATTCAAGTGGCTAAACAAGCTTTCTGCATCATTAAAAAAATCAATGCATCAGATTTTGAAAATCTAACATTTGACCATACCTGCTACTTCTATGACCCCAAAACGCTCAACATCACTAAACTCATTTGGGCCATCTTCCTCCTAAAAAAAAAAGGAGAGATGCATAAGATACAATATTGTATATAAAGTTTATACTAATGGAAAATTAATAACCTATAGAAAAAAAAATCTGGTAATCTTTAATCACTCACTGCAAAAAGTCTTTAAGTATTCCCATCAATTTTTTTATACATCATGGAAAACAAAACTAATTTGATGAGTGTTTGCTAAAATTTCCACAGGTTATATTTCTGATCATTGAATCTTATTACCTTGCAAAGTGATGAGATTTTTAGTGCTAATGTAATCATATCACATTTCTTTTCTCTTTTTTTTTTATGAAAGAAAAGTTGCATTAAACTGGGCGAATGTTGGGGGAAATGTAAAAATTGAAATTCTCACAGCTGGTGTGCCTAATTCCTTTTCAAAGTCCTCGTCTATAAGGCCGTCTGGAGTTATGGCCCCTCCCCGGAAAGCCCCACAGTCTGCTTCCTTAGCCAGTTCTGGTGACAGCAATGAAGAGAGAGAGAGAGAGAGAGAGAGAGAGAGAGAGAGAGAGAGAGAGAGAGAGAGAGAGAGAGAGAGAGAGAGAGTGGGAGAGAGAGAGGTACACGAATGATATTACATGCCTTAACTTCAGGTACTTGTGAATTCTAAAATTCAAATTTAGTAGAATCGTCAAAACATAATGGCCACTGAAAACTAGGAAAATGTATAATAGTTGTTTAGTCTTACAATAAAAAAAAAAATTAATAAAATGTAAAAAGTCCATCCTTTTGTAATATTCTAACACAACAAAAAAGTGCAGCATCAACCGAGATAACATAAGTGTGTACTTTTCTGAGATAAACAGAAATAAGCATTTACAAAATTATGAAAAGAAATTGACACCATTATACTTATAGAAATGTTTATACTAGAATGTAGGCACTCCATCAGTTTCATGCCCTATGTCAGCACGTGTAACTTATTTTTGTCATTTATTTAAAACTTTACGTTAGTACCGACTGGTCCTACTATATTATACAATGTATAATTGTACAAACACAAACATCCTCAGCAACCTTATTATATTAATAGGTATTGTTGATGACAATGTACTTAAAAATACTTTTTCAAAAGCGTACTTTCTTCAAACTAAATGTTTAAGATATAGTCCATGCATTACAGAAACATGTATACATTACAGATTTTAGCGAGTTTCAATAGAATGCTTTACCTTCTATTAAAAAAAAGACTTAGGTACACAGCTTTTATTTCATTTCATACATATGAAAAAGATAGTTTTTAATCCAATGTAAGGAAAAGCTACAATTGAAATATCCATAACATGTGAGAAGTTGGGCCCTAAAAAGATTTGAATATAACGATATAAGTCTATACATACTAATCCAAAACTTGTTCATATTACAAAAAAAAAAAAAAAAATTAATGTCGCTCAAAATGGGATCATCATTTTCGGCATGCCTGTATCTTTTTAAAACTAACATGCACATGCCATGCGATGTAAATTTCACCAGGATTTTCATTCCTCGATTAAGTATATAATTTATATAACTGATACAGCCACTGCTATAATGCAGGGGATAATTTTATCTTCAAAGATATCCTCTGACCACTAATACTTAGAGATAGAAAGATAGAGTGTGTATGTGTGTGTGAGATTGGTTGGTTAGTTGGTTGGATTGGTTTAACGTCCAACAGCAGCACTATATAGGCTATATTGTGTATGTGTGTGTATGAGAGAGAGAGAGAGAGAGAGAGAGAGAGAGAGAGAGAGAGAGAGAGAGAGAGAGAGAGAGAGAGATTTCTCATTTTATTAAAATAACAAAATTCATCCCAATCTTCCTTTTGCGTGTCATTTCCAACAAAAGGAAAAACAGTGACTAAATTTGAAGATTCCATTCGAGTTAAAACTAGGCAACAACGCATGTTAAATACTAAACTAACGGCAACGGTTCTTATATTCTTTAACGTTTCAATGAAAGTTTACACATATCGTCGCTCTAAATGCGTACTAAAAGCACACAAAATAGTTAATGATATGATTCACGGAGATTTTTTTAGGTTATTTTCCCTATAAAATTATAAAAATCGAATAATATATAAATTAGACGAAACTTACTTAATTGCTGGGGAAAATGTCAATTTTAAATCGCTCTTATACCTTAGTCAGCGAAAACCTCATAACTTGAATCGCTTGAGGTTTGATCTTAACTTCGAATTAAGAGGAATCGAATTACAGAAGGGGGCATAGTTTTACCTGAACCAAAAGTTTTTATATTAGTAGAAAGTTAATTACCTTGCATAAAAAACTGCATTTATGAACGTTTCCTATAGTTTTCTTTATATAACAACCTTCTCCCAATTCCATTATTTTAAAGGCAAGCCTTGATCAACAAAGCATTGAATTCTGCTTGATATGATAGGTATTACTTTTATCAGACTTCGTATTGTGAGGTTTCCACCGTGGAAAAACGCGCTTTCCGCTTGTACGAGTGAAGCTGGGCTCGCTGTGAGTTTCATTAATCTACGAATTAAGAAGCAGGGCCTAAGACACGGGGTGAAGACAACGCATGTTGTAGATATTCAGCTTAATTTTTCTACTTTATTAAGAAAGAATAAAAGGCCATTATTTCAAATGCTTGTCTCAAAGACTATCAGTGTTATAACACACGTGTTAGATGTTTGTTGAAGTGCGATGTATGGTGAGTTTTCACATAAAAAATCCACTTCGTTACTCGAGTACGATAATAATCTCCAACCACTGCTCCGTGCGCCCCTTTTGTTCAGCTAAAAATGCATGGAGAAAATAGTTTTAAAAAATAAAATAAAAAAAATAACAACCAACAAACAAACAAACAAACCACACACTCAACCCGCAATCAACCACCATACCCATTGCAGAGGTAACAAAACAAAAAATAATATTAGAAACGAAAATGTTCATGAGTAAAACATGCCGTCGTGCCACGGTGCAGCAACCAAACTATCGAGGGAGGTCTTAAGGATAACAGTAAAGCACGTAATCACCAAGTACATGTAATATCAAACAATTAAAATTATTTATAGAAACAGGCTAAAGGTAAAAACAGTAATTAAAGGGAGCTTCTTTTCACAATAGTCCTATCTACATGAATATAATTGCACTTAAATTACAAAAGCCGGTACATTTGGCAAATTATCAGTTTTTCATCAAAATCACTGACCTTTCCCTTAAGGATAAACGTGTCGATAATTTGACGAAGGAGTTATGCATAAATGTGCGTTATGATTATATTTCATTGTTCGCATGACAACGCCGTATTGGGTTGCTTGTTTTTTTTTAAAGCGAAACTTATTTTAAAAAATGTTTTTTCAAATGAACGACTTTCATGACGGAAATTTGAAATGGATACTTTTTGGCTCAGAACTGCTACAGCCAATGAACAATTGAAGAGGTAGAGCAACGCAGTTATAGTTATACACCAACGACTTGTCGTTTTTCGTTGTTGTTCATTCAGAAGAAGAAAAAAGAGTTGTCAAATATTGAGGCGATACTTAGGGATTGAAAGCACTATCTTAAAGCAACTGAGACTAGTGAGAGTTAGGTTTAATCGATTCCGCTGGTGTGTACTCACGCGAATAGCAAACATTACGCACATAAAGACAATAAACCACAACTGTTAGAACTTGACGTAATACATTGTTCTACAGAAGATAAACCAGACAGTGCGCGATTATAGAGCTAAAGATACACAGTTAAGATGGATGAAAAGTAAGAGTACGTGTGCCGGAGAGATAAATTAAAAAGAGAAGAAAAGACAGCGAGTCTCATCCATAATGTTAATCAAAATGCGCATATATTGTGATTATAAATATAATATAGGAACTGTAGACCAAGATGCACACGAGTTGTCAAACCAAAGAAGAAAACCACGAGCCCAGAGTGCTTTGGTGGTGGAGGTGGTGGTAGGGTTAAGATCATTTCAAGACGCAGACCAGGTCACTACAGGCATCGACTGAACAATCCACTCCATGGCTGCTTGTGACGCCCCAGGGCGGGCGAGGGCGCGTGCTAGCGCGGTCCGGGTTCGAGTCCTGTTGTGGTCGCCAATTTTTTCTCAACCAGTTGGGTCGGTGTCAGTATCACATGACTGGTCACGTATCGGGAAAGCCCTTCTGGTGTCCCGTCTGCGATATATTTGCTGACAGTGGACGTGCAGAACCCAACCGTTACCGTTACCGTTACCAGGCTAGCAGTACGCAAGATTACTGCTCCACTGCAGTAGGCCTCGTGCTAGCACGGTGCACTATGCATTGTCACTGCACGACCGTCTCGAGACAGTGAGTGGTTGGGTGAGTTGCGTGATTGAGTGAGTAGATAGGCAAGTCAATAGTAAGAGATCTAGCAGCAGCGTTATCAAGGGCCTTACCGACGTCCCAGGGCAGGGACGGGATGTGCGAGTACGGGCTGGAGAATTCGCTGGGCCCTTTAATAGCAAGAAACACAAATAAAGACATACGCAAAATATTATTATACTGCACGTTGTGGGGAGAGTTGACACTTTGCGCTTCTTAAATCTTCAATGCGATCCTTTTGAAATGAAAATAATTATCTTAAACATAACGATGACAAAAACATTTTCAAGTGAAGTTGTCAAAAGGAAAACAAATGTGTGGATAAAAGGGCACAACTAAAATCTTCTCAGTCATTTTTTTTAAATCAGTGTACGGTTTTCTTGCAAGATGTGGAAATCTAATTGATATTTGTATTAAAAATGGTTCCATAAGAGACTATTGTCTAGTATGATTGTTAACTAACCATTTGAATATTCAACTATAGAGGCAGTAGTCTGCAATACATGTCTTTACTTCTTTATGCTCTTAATTTTGCAGTGCATGTATTTAGTACATGTATGTAATTTTTGTTTCTCGAAACAAAAATATCTATAAACCATGCATGATAAAAACATTTCTAAATATCTATAAACCATGCATGACAAAAACATTTCTAATGAGTAATGGTCTAATCAAAAGCAAAACAAATCTGTGCAAATAGAAAGGACAAAACCATCTCAAGCTATTGTTTTGTTGTTTTTAGGAAGAGAAAACAAAGGGCAAACAATAACATTTGTTAACGATTTATGTACAAACATGACATTGTATTGTAACGTAATGTTGCCTGATTAAAAAAATACCATATAACATATCATAGCTTCTAAAAATTGAACGAGGACCCCCTCACCCCTCTCCAAAGAGTTTCAATTTGAGTTCTAACATTTCGTATTCATTTTTTTATAGCTACATGTATTAAAATACCTCTAACCTTTCCTTACTTTTGCTAAACCATCGAAAAAATCATCAGCACTAGGGAATCTACTGCTCCCTTTCCATGACAACAAACTAAGAACGCGTTCACGGTTGATCATTTCTCCAATCCATACCTGTTCGACACGCATGAGAAAAATACCTACCCTATACATTTTCCATCAAATTACGATACTTTATTTTCCCAAAACTTGCAGCCAAATGCACACAGCTTGTGCACATTATTCGGAATGCACAGGGATGCTCTCTGTACGTTTCCAAATGGTTGTTTAGTGTTTCTGCTTCTGCCTACTCAAGGTGGCACCGACTACGGCTCGCGAAAGCGCCCATTGAATTTTTTTAAATATTTACAAAAACTACGCTAAACAGGATACTATAAATATAATTTCACGTGTTAGACAGACATAAGGTTTCTAAGTCATAGCATCTGGTTGTGAAAACTTTGGCCATCGAACGTGCTTAAAAACATTTAAATATTAGTGATACTGTTGATGATTATGATGATGATGATGATGATAATAATAATAATAATAATAATAATAATAATAATAATAATAAATATAACAGGTCATAGTCAAAGGCAATACTAACAGTCGCTGTATCGGGTATACCATGCATCCACAACCGACATGCTGAGTCTTTATATCGACATGTTATCCGGATTAAACTGTGGCGGTTAGCATTTTTTATGTCATGACAACACCACACGAACTCTACACTTATAATTATGATTAAGATCCTGTTTCAGTGTTCAGTGTTTACTGATGTTGTGTAGTTTGTTTGATGCCTATTCGGAGTGAAAATTAGAAACTGGGAACAATTTTAGGGTATGACGGATAATTTTAATTTGCGTTGCTGTTTATTTTTTATTTTAGTTTACGTATTTAAGTTATTCTTTTCGTTAGTTACACAAGTATTCAAAATGAATCCAATTTAAATAAACAAAAAAAAACAACTTGTGATCGCGCTAACAAAAAACAATTTAGCTGAAAAATTCGCAACAAAAAAAATACATTTAAGTTAAAGAAAGAAAGAAAGACCTATTGTATGAGCGCAATCACCACACGAATTTTAATTCAACTTTTAAACTATAATGTTATATCACTTCCTGAATTCATTAGCAAGTTTTGACTCTGCTCTCTCTCTCTCTCTCTCTCTCTCTCTCTCTCTCTCTCTCTTTTTCTCTCTCTATCTCGTTTATAATTATATTTTCAGTGATCATTGGCCATTTCAACTCCGTACCTTGAGAATTTAGCCCAAGGAAGTCTACACCTAACTCCTATGTTACAGTCCAATTCGGAAATAAGTCATTCTTAAGAAACGACTAAGACAGGCATCACTTGGGTTCGACTGTGTATTCTCTAAGAATGGCTAATTCAAGAGAGAGAGAGAGAGAGAGAGAGAGAGAGAGAGAGAGAGAGAGAGAGAGAGAGAGAGAGAGAGAGAGAGAGAGAGAGAGAGAGAGAGAGAGAAGGGGGGCGGGTGTCGCGGAAGTGATTCATCCGTCTTAGACAATTGTTCCGTCGGTGGCCAGGTCGCACACGCATGCACTCACGGATAATTTGGCGGTTGATGGGACTCAGACATGCGCAACCGGTAAGTGCATACACTTCAGCATAACATGACCCGCCGTCAGATTACTATAGTAATAGAGATGCAAACCTAACCCGTCACCAAAGAGTACAATTTTAGCCTATACTGTTTTAGCGAATGCCTAAAAATACGTGTCGTACTAGTGCTCTATTATAACTCAGGGATGACGACAGGTAATGCCTCCAAGCTGGCCATATCTTAGCTTTCACTGAGGAACTTTATTTTGATCAACTCGAGTCAAAGACCAAGACATGGAGTTATTACACCTTTAAATAGGAGGGTCTAACTAGATATTATCATAACAATGAGTTGGTTTTCTTTTTCTGAGATAGCTCAACTTCCATGGCACAGGGGCAGTTTAAGCAACTCACTGGCTTGGTGTGGCAGCCATCATAGACCATGCGAAGTTTGAACACAGACTGGGACTGGCTGCGATTTGCATTGGAAGCGTTAAGTGGATTATGGAAGCAACACAAATCTTTCTGTGTGAAACATATGATGACAAGGGCTCAGGGCTATAGGGGCATTGGTACTTTTTTTTTCTCCCACGATTCATGGTCTGTGTCGATATGATGATACTTTCGAAGTTTTTGAGACTTTTCTTTTTGGGCTGAGCGATTTAGTAGCTTAATTCTGATCAAATTTTATACAATTTACTAACATTTCGGCGTAACAACAGACTTCAAGACTGCGCATGCAACATATTTCTACATGTTTAATTTAAACCAAACTGGAGGTTCTAATCTGGTTTAAATAAGGGTTAATAAAACATAACAGAGAAATTCGGACAGCAACCCTCATAGATCTATTCTTTTTTTTTTTCAATCTCAATAAGCTACGGTAAATAGTTATGAATATCATATACCTGGTTGTACTGATTGCTTTCTATATTTTAATAAATAAATACATGGGTTGTTGTTTTTTTTAATTTATTTCATATGAAACACAACAATATCGCCTATATTTGCAAAACATATATGCCTGAACAAAACTCTGAGCAAAAAAAAACAAAACCTTAACAATATTGAGGGAATGATCCCCGACTTGAAAAGGCATATGAACATTTTGTGGTTCGTCGAACGTTTGTATTCTTTTTATCCTCGCATTTCTTCGAGGAATATAAAAAAATTTACGTAATTGTAACTGTTAGTTTTGGAACGTATTTGGTTATATAGCATCCTGAATGTTGGGATTCAAGTTGCTCAACGTTTGGTGTCCACGCATAAGTTGAAAACAAAAAAAGGTATTTTTTTCATCCTTTCAAATGTGTTTAATTGTGAAAGCTTTTGACATAATCATTTTATAGGGCCTGCTAATGAACACACCCAAGCAGCTTCTAGTCCTCTCTCATCAACTTTAGCTTTTTAATGCTTCTTTTTTGTTGTAAAGGTGCAATGTGTTTAATTTGAAATTATATACATAGATGTCTGAATATCATGGATTTTTCAACGTCATGTTTTTAATACCAGAGCATCTTATTAAAACCAGTGGTCTCCGAGAGAAAGAACAGAAAAGATATTTTAAAGCATCTTGAGATTTTTTCGGAGTATAAATGAAAATAGGTATGACCATTTTTTTTTCATTGCAAAATGGTGTGTCTAATTTTAGACTGCATGCTAAGATCTCTATGGCTGGTGGTTCAAAGGAGAAGGGTTTTTCTCATCCCTTAGGCAATACTTGGTTAAATCGTTCAGAGCACAAAATTATTTGTCCACGCCAATGATCAAATGAAGCACATTCTCTAATCCTCAAGCAATCATTTCCCTCATTGTGGCATTTTTATTGGCATACATATAATACAACATTGTATAGAAATTTAAAAATTGTAAAAACACTACTGTGGAAAGCTAATTGTTTGGTACTAGATAAATATGCACTTCTTTACGATGTATTGGGCACATGCTTTTTGTTTAAGAGTCTCACTGTCAAATAAAATCGATCTTTGAAAAGTATTCTAACAATCATTATTTCAGCATCAATCTTAAGTAACACAACTTAATTAGCTTATGTCTAAACAACTGAATTTATGTAATGCCAACTTATTGTTTGATATTAATTGTATTGTTTAAATAGGGTAATAATCCCAACAGAAAAACAAAGATTAATTGTAGAAAGGCCTTCAGGGCTCTACAGTCTATAACATTGAAACATATAGAGTTAAATAGCAAATTGTGCCAAGCCTTTGAGCATCTACCCAAATAATGAACATGATTGTTACCTTTACTGAGGAACTAACAAGTATCGTTAAAAAAAAAAAAATACACTCATATACACAATAGAAGAAAATTAAAAAGTATGTAAACAAAAATATTTTCCCGAAACAATAAAAAGAGGAGCACATGCATGTTATCATTCATTTTCTTGAGTTCAAAATAGTTGGTATTTAAATAAAAAAGGTTTAAAAACTGAAAAAAATACATCAAATTAAAAGCTAAAGATGATAGGACCATAACCACAAGATAATGCAAACAGATATTCTGCAGAAAACACAACACTTTTGTGAATTACCTTCATCTAATTCAGCATCCAACTCAGCTGATAATGAGAGCATGAATGACAAAATAACAATTATTTATTAAAAAAAAAAAATTGTAACAATAATGATATTCAAATTGACCTTTTTTGTATGGATGTACATTCTCTTCCTACACTTTGGCCTTTTGGGTTACAGTCTAAATATACATCATGGCTATTAGAGCAGGAGAAAAAGAAGGAACTGGCATGTAAGAATATTTACAGCTAATATACATGTATTTACTTTTTCATTTTGTATCAGGATGCATTCAGTGAAATAAAATGTTCTTCATATATTAATATTTCTTCTTTGAAAAAAAAAATTTAAAAAATAGTATACTCAATTCCAAAGCCATTTTGAGACAGGAACACACACATACACATATATATCTCTCATCATAGGTGAGAGTGATGCAGTGGAGTTTTGTTTGTTTGAACATCAAATCATCCACAAACATAGCAACTCACCTTCTTTTGATGCAGACAATTCTGTTCCATCCTCATCGAATTCAAGCTCAGGCTCATCTGAAACAGAAAAAAGGGGGGAAAAACATTTTTTTTAAAGACTGAAAACGTAACCTAACGTTTAAAGACAGGTATCATCACTAGTACAACATGGAGAAAAAATTCATTTAAAATCAATTTATAACTATGTTTCCACATTTCATCATCATTGCTAATACTTTTAAAAATCAACCCCAGTTTACAGTCATTACAAGTGTTTTGATACATTTTTATAGTCTATAGTTTAACTGTAACTTATTTGAGATCAAATACAACGGAACCTTCTTTGGATTAGCCTTTTATTTTCCTAAATAAATGTTAAACAGTGACTGCAAGGTGTGAAATAGGGGGATTGATGCCTCCACAATAGTTAGATCACAAAACCATATATATTCTAAGAAAAATTCCACTGGGGTTTGTAGGCCTGCTTTAGTATTTCATTCCGTTGTCATGAATTCCTAACACCATGAATTTAACACACAAAAAGGAGATAAAATCAAACACAAAAAAGTTTTCATAAAACTATTGAATTAAGTTGAGTTTTATCTTCCGCAAAACTCAAAACTTACCTGAACCAAGAAAATTGCTGTACTCATTTTTTGCTGCCATAACTCTGGATTTCCTAACAATAAAGAAAAGAAGATTTTTTTTTCCCTTGGGGGAAAGGGGGGTTCTGAATTGGGTTTGTTGGGTGTGTGTGTGTGTGTATTATACAATTTTTTTTTTTTATATTGGTATGTTCCTGGTTTGGGTTTATTGGGCGTATGTGTATTTTTTTGTTTGTTTACGGGGTGGGATGGGGGAGGAGGATGGGTGTGATTATTATTTTTAAGTTTTCCGAATATTCAAATCACAATTATTTTGAGTTAAAAAAACATCAAACAAACAAACAAAAAACTACAAACATTCCTTTTTATAATTTCTATACAACCTTTAATTTTAAAACTATAGTACAGAAACTAAAGTCAATCAATAACAGATTAAATTGTACATCTTCAACTCAGTCAGATTTCGTATTTGCTGCACACACAAAACTGTAAAGCAATCTAATTTCTAAATCATTTCCAAAGAAAGGCAGATTTGTATCCCCAATGTCAGAGTATTTGATGCAACATTTTTAGCACTTTTATCACTGCTAAACCCAATTTTTCGATTGATGTGATTATTCTCAACCCCAGAGGTGCGAATAACTAAGTTTAGTTTATTCTCATCCCGGGGGTGTGAATAGTGAAAACCCTTCCAAAATTTTACTCAGCATAAAAATATAAGTTCATTCTTTCTAACTTCATATACTATTCTCCTTCTAAACCATATTTTCCTCTAGATCTACATCTCTACTCCCCCTATCTCTCTAGCTCTCTTACTCTCTCCCGCTTTTAATCTATTTCTTTGTGCCCTCTACATTTACTAACAGACAACCTCATAAAGACCTCTAGCTTTCTTAGTTAGATTTTCAAAATTGCAGAGAGATCTGTGAAGAGACTACAAAGATTTAGTCAAGCAAAGCTATCTATAGATGCAGGGCAAATTTTCCTTTGAGGTTTTCTGAGTTTCTTTTAACGTCCAACGTCAAAACTATATATATGTGGATGGGCCTCAAGACAAACATAGATCTGAATCTGATAATTTGATGTGCTGCCACACAAGAGACAAATTTGTGTAACCTAAAGTAGTAACTTCCAGTATGTAAATCTTTTACCGACAATAGTGTTCCGTTGCAAATTGCAACAATTCAGATTTTTATGGGGTCTAGCCTCTAAATCTACTTATCTAGGCTAGTTTATGGAATTAATCCAGGGACTGTTTACAAGTAGGCTAAATTGTTGCAGTAGCTCACAAGTCTTTTAAAAGAATATGAGACTAAGGCTTAAAATGAGTCGTATGCTACTGCAACATTGTAATTACATTGTATATAGATAGAGATCTAGGGCTATATATTATTTTAGATCTAGATCTAGATAGACTCGCATCTAGAAAACAAGAATCTAGATCTAGACGTTTTTAAAAAGTGGCAGTCAGGCATTGTTTTTGTTTTTTTCTTACAAATAGATCTAGCCTAGAGATCTAGTGCATATTTTCATAAAGATCTGATTCTCTTCTTAAGATTTTCTTACGGCTTACTTGTGGTTCAGAAGGTTGGTGTAGTTCCAATAACACTGGGTAACAATAGGTAATAGTACTGCTAGTTTCAGTAGTTTCACTGGTTTGTCTGTTTCAGTGTTTTGTTAGTCACCGGAAGCAAAATAACCTACCCTTACTTGATTTTTCAATAGAAGATGGTCCTAAGGAAAAGACAATCCATTTGTTGTTTTTTTTCCCCCATTGCATGGGGTGTCCGCGAATCAAAGATTAGATTTTACATGTAGGCCTTCTTGAGAAAAAAAATACCATACATGTGTAGCGAAAAAATATACAGTGTCTTAGCCAAGAATATCATTTGCTACTTGCGTTTTTGTTGTAGCAAAAAGTATAGATCTATTCAGAAATTACAAATTTAAAAAAGCATAAGAATGACTTAAAGCTCAGAGTAAACTCTCCTCTTCATCGTTTGAAACTTCTTCGACGAGGTGGTGAAATACGCCATAGGTTTCTCTATGAACCCAATATCTTCGCTTTCTATAAGAACGATTCCTTTTTAAACAGTAAAATATTGTTAATCGGCCGAAATGTCTGATTTAAACTGGACAGAATAATATAAGATAAGATATAACTTTATTTGTCATTAAAATGCAGATTTGATGGTCCGTATGCAGAAACACAAAACAGTATAGACGTTTATGTTCATGGATAATTGCAAATATGAATACTCATAACAGCATCAATAATAATAAAGAAGAAGAAGAAGAAGAAGAAGAAGAAGAAGAAGAAGAAGAAGAAGAAGAAGAAGAAGAAGAAGAAGAAGAAGAAGAAGAAGAAGAAGAAGAAGAAGAAGAAGAAGAAGAAGAAGAAGAAGAAGAAGAAGAAGAAAAAGAAGAAGGAGATAATGCATTTATATAACAGCTTTTCCATACTGTTGCTCAAAGCGCTTTACATTTTTTTAATCAAGCAATCTATAAAATACATTTTGCTAAAATTAGTGTGAATAGAAATTGTATTGCATTTTTATAAGAGTTTAACTGCGCCAGGCAGAAACGAATTTTTTTGTACCTATGAAGTCTACATTGTAAGACTCTTGGCCTCCCCGAGCGCTCATACAAGATTAACTGGCTATTAAGAGAGTGGTTTTGGTTGTTTATTTTAATTAAAACAAATCTTACTTTGACATATACATAAATATAGCATATTTACATGGGGAAAATATTCTATGTTTCCAAACTTTGTTACAGGTGGAGATAATTTTGTGTATATAACATAATATTATTGATACATTTGCATTTCCTCCCCAACAGAACAGAACGAAACAGATCAGACTCTCAATGGCTGATTCATAAAAAAGACAAATTATTTTCTTATCGACATAGAATGAGTTGAGTTTTCTTTAAAAAGTATAGACGATTAGGCTAGGTAACCGTTTCAAAAGACCAATGGCATAAGGGTTCCAATTTAATTTACTGATTAAAGTAACACCAGATACTTGTAGGCCTAAGTGTCTACTTGCTCAACCTCTTCGCCTTTTATGAAGAAGAGAGACATTGGTGTTTTCTTCTTCCTGAAGTCGATACATGTAATCATTTCTTTTATTTTATTGACATTCAAAAGTAGTTATGGTCTTCACACCAACTCACAAACAAAAGGATTGTCTCTCTGTAGTTTGCTTTTTCTTCACTTATTAATCATAGACTTGATGTGTCGTCAGCAAATTTCAATAAATTAATGAGTGATACTTCGGTGAGTAGTTGCACAATCATCAGTGTGTATGGTAAATAATACAGATGATAAAACAGAAGACAGCGCAACACCTAACGAAGGGACTGGAACGGGCACGGGGTGGGTGTAAACATAAGCGTCCATATGACCTCTCAGGTGTTAACCATTGTGGTCACACTGGTGTAAACAGACAACAGTTTGTCACCCAGCACGTCGCCGCTCCAGTTGCACGCACCCCGTTTTGTTGCACTGGAGCGGGGATGAGGCGGAGACAGGTTTACGCTGTTTGAACTCTTACAAAAAAAAAAAAAAAAAAAAAAACACGAAGGAAAAAAACATCAACATAAACAAAATGAAAAATAAATAAAACAAAGTTGCGAAAGATCTAAAGAGTCATCTTTTCAAACGTGTTTTCAGTTCTTAGGTTCCTATTTTACTTGTTTTTACATGTCGGCCTTTTACGTAGATTGTATAATTCAATTCCATTTACACTAGTTATTAAATCTTGCATCTGTCTGTGCATAATTAGTATCGGTTTTAAATGGTAGCGCTTTTGTTTACCTATGACTCTCGTGACAGTCTGTTTTTGTTTTGTTTTTGTTTTTTTGTTTTTTTTTTCCATGAGATAAGGTTTCAATTTTAATTCATTAATTTTTGTTCACTTATGGTTGCATACTACGTATTACGCAGCTTTACAGTGTTGCATTTTATATCATTTTTATTATATTCTTTCTGATAATGAGTATATATGCTGCATACTATTTACGTCTACATTTCTTCTTATGTATATTGTTTGGTTAAGATTTAACTTTTAATATTTAATTTTTAATTGCATGCTGATTGATATGATGTATGCGTATTTAGTGTATCCACTGTAAAGCGCTTTGAGATTTTTAAAAATATTCTGAAAATGGAAAGCGCTAAATAAATTTAATTTATTATTAATTTATTATTGTACACTGTCAAAATAATTGTTTATTTCTTTTTTCCACTGTCGTATTTGATTGCCGTGGTCCTTTTTAGCGGGCAAATGTAAACAGTTTAATTTTGAGGCCCCGTATTTGTATCTTTAATGATGCTCACATTTGTATTCGCCTGTTTTGTTTTCACACAAAATCTGGAATCCAGATATCACATGGGTCCACTGAGCTCTTTTCTGGACTAATATTAATAAGCAGAATAATTGCAACAGCACTGGCTAATATTTAAAGAAAAACATCTCTCTCTCTCTCTCTCTCTCTCTCTCTCTCTCTCTCTCTCTCTCTCTCTCTCTGTATATCAAGACCATTTCTACTGACCCCAGAACCTCTTTCCTCGCATTGAATTCAGAAAAATATAACTCCCTTTACAAAACTACACATCTTTAAAACTAACTTGCAGACACACTATTTTAGATTACAAAATAGCAGATGAGTTTATGAAATAAACCAGTTTTATTAAATCTGAATAAAGTTATGTTTAAAAAAAAGGCAATACCCTTTCACAAAATATTATTTCTTAAAATCCAACAAAGAGCTGCGATTTCTCCATTCAAAGACTTTATCCGGAAGCCAAACCCGGACCAACGGCCTCCAGCTTCAAAAATCTTCAGTAGGGGTCTCAAGTGGTAGGGGGTATGCCTCCAGATCGAAAAATCTGTGGCTCAAACCCCACGATTGGTAAACAAAATTATATTTGTTCGATTTCGTCCCTTGAAACTGGTTGGTTCGGGGTGAGCGGCTGAGACAGGAGTCCAGAGCTCCCCGCCCTGTTTCGTGTGTGGCAGCACGTAAAATCGTCAGACGTCAGTTTTGGGTTTCGTCCACAATATATCCTGTATAGTGTTGCCGTTGGACGTTAAGCCAACTCAACTGAACTCCGTGTAAAACCGAAACCTTCATTTCGTTCCTGGTGAAACTTAAAACCAACAGCGAGTGCCCATACCAGACACCCCAAGGGCCAAATCTAAGCGTACATAACTCCACATGACCTCTCAGGCTCAAATATTTATACTGAGCCCGGCCACTTGCTGCGTGCAAATTGAAGTTCGCTCAAGGATTCCAAATCGTAGATCTCATACTGTGCGCCCTCAGTGCGTCGCCTTCATTAAGCCCTTAGCGTTCACCCTTGCTGTCATATCGCATAAAATCATGTAAAACAGACCAGATGCCCAAACATGTTATAGATGTTTTCCCCCTTGTACAGTTCAATAGTGTCACTTCTTTTCCTCTTTTTCTTTATACTCCTTAGTTTTCACTCTTTTCTTTTTAATTGTTTACATGCTTTGTTTTTTGCTAATTTTCCATAGTATTTTTGTTGTTTTTTTTTTTTAATTGCAAATGATGTGATATATATTCAATGACAAAACAACTCTTATAATCAGTAAAATATCTATATACATAAGTAGTAATACAGTTGAGAGAATGTGATCTAAATCATGAAGCCACATTTTTAATATTGGCGTTTGTATTAAACTTCGTGAAACTGAAAAAAAAAAACAATTTAAAAACAATCATAAAACACAAAATTCAACATTCTCAACCCCTGTAACACTTTTGGGATGTTAGAAGTTTTTGAAGCTAAGAAAGCATTAAGGGCAACAATATTTACAATGCATAGTTTAATGGTTGGTATTTTAACATCAATTAAGGACAATAAATGGAAATAAAGACATGTTTGTTATTGTTGGAAGAGGAAGTGTTTTGTTTTTTTATTCAATTATGCAACAAAATATGCAACATTTAGTAATGATGTAATATTTATATCAAACCACAGACCTTTTGCGTCGGAAGCCGATGTTGTTCTGCCCCAGGGCCACCCCCCCCCCCGCACCCTCGCCACAGAGAGAGAGAGAGAGAGAGAGAGAGAGAGAGAGAGAGAGAGAGAGAGAGAGAGAGAGCGCGCACACACAAAAACGAAAGTCAGACAGAGACGGGAACTACACACAGAGAGAGAGAGAGAGAGAGAGAGACGCGCACACACAAAAACCGAAAGTCAGACAGAGACGGGAGAAGGGGGGGGGGGGGGGGGGGGGCAGAGTTAATGCTAGTGAGTAACTACAAAGTCTTGAGAGAGAGAGAGAGAGAGAGAGAGAGAGAGAGAGAGAGAGAGAGAGAGAGAGAGAGAGAGAGAGCAAGAGGAGGATAATAAAAGAGGGCGAAAATAGTCAAAATCAAAGGCGTATGCAATCAAACAAACAACAAGTAAAATATACACACGTTGCGATAATCAGAAGAGTCATAGTAGCACCAAACCAAAAGAAAACATGAATTCAATACCAACAGTAATGTCTATGTAGAAAGCCAAATACACTAATTATACTAGCATCAAACCAGAGATAAATGTGAATTTATTACAATGGTTGAAATGCCGAGTAAACCAACAGTAATGTTTATGTAGAAGGCCTAATACATTTATCATTGTTTTAAACTAAAATACGTTACAACACCTAGGCAATAAATCTCAGTCCATAGTTGACCACAAGGGAAACAAAGCTAGAAAAAGGGGACCAAATCTCAATTATATCTATCATCACCCGCAGTATGATCTGCGCGGGACGAAGATTATTAACTCCCTATAACATACGCAATATTCTCAAGGGATACAACTATTATTAATACGTATTACATTTACAATGCAGTTAGTTAACAATGGCAGGATTATATCAAAAATTTACTTCGAAAAGCTACTTCACGATGATAAAATTAATAACTGACAAAGTCGAAGCACCAAATCTTCCCAAACCAAAATAAGTAAATAACTTACAAAAAAAAAATCTGAGGTGATAATAGAAGTACCATATGTACCTAATTACACAGAGCCCAGAGCACAAGCTTCAATGGTAATTTACCAGTAAAAACACAAACCAAGGGAATTGATAAATATAAAATCCCCTACTTGACTAATCAGCAGCATTGAAACAAAGCGGCAAACATAACAAAGGGGACAATTCCTTATCTACGCATCACCAATCCCAATAAAGATAAATAAAACACGTATCTAATTCTTAACCAAACAAATAAACCAAGATTAAAATACTACCCGTATAAAACAGTCTAGAAAATAAATATAGATTTCCCAGGCGGTTAGCGAGGCACAATAATAGCAACACTGTAGACAGCTTAGTTTAGTACCACGTGGTCCGCAAAAGTAACACGTTCAAAATCTAGATCTTATTTGGGGGGGGGGGGGAAAAACAAAAAAAAAAAAAAAAAAAAAAATACAAAAAACAACATAAAAGAATGTACCGCAGGGCGAGCTCAGCACATCGAATATAAAACAGCAAACTTTAGAAATCAACTTGAAGACTTGACTTATTCGCTTTTCGCATCCTGGTCGTCAGATCGAGACGCCTCAGGAATCTCCACAATTTGCTTGTTTAGTGACTTCCATTTGTTACGGTCCTGTGCCAGTGATCAAAGGTATTCCAAATCGTCGGTTGATTTCAGTGATAGGTTGTCTTGGATTTGTGACAGGTCTTTGTTGATGGTCACTGGCAGGGTTGTAGTTGGTCTTCCCCTGAATCTTTTTTCGGTGCGGTGGAAATATAGTTGCATTGCTTTGTTGGCAGGTATCTCCTCATTTCTACGCAAGATATGTCCGAAAAGGCGCCAACGACTTTCTAATATGTGAATGGATAGTGGTTTTTCATTGCATTTTGTGCAGAGCGTTTTGTTTGAAATTTTTGTGGGGTAGTAGATGTTGAGAACTTTCCGTAGTTGTTTTCGATGGAATGCGTCTAGTTTATTTAGTTCAGTTTGAGTCAAAGCCCACGTTCCACAATTATAAGCTAGCATAGACTTGACGAGTGCTTTATATAGTTTTATTTTGATGTTGCTGTTTATTTTGTCCTGTCCTATCCAGATGTTTTTCAATTGATATAAGGCAACGTTCGATAGCTGTTT
The DNA here is from genome assembly GCA_003991915.1 of Elysia chlorotica. Lineage (NCBI taxonomy): Eukaryota > Metazoa > Mollusca > Gastropoda > Plakobranchidae > Elysia > Elysia chlorotica. The sequence continues at coordinate 238,289 of RQTK01000566.1, read as the reverse complement.
TCTTCTCTCTACGTCTTCTTTATCACCCATCAGCGAGCCAACCTTCTTCGTTGATCGCCAGGCATCCTCGTTTTTGCTTAATAATTTTTTTTTCTTGAAGACGTTAAAGTAAAGTGAAAGATAAATAACTAAATAGGGGGTTAGACCCAGGACCTTCCGACCACTGGCTGTCTCCGATCCCAACTGACCAGTCTACGCGCTCTCGGTCAGGGGCTCAGGGTTGCTCGGCGCGCCTCGTGAGCTGATTGGTCAACGCACGTCAAATCACGCCGAAGCTAACAACAAAAAAAGCAACGTAATAAAGAGAATGGACAGAGAAAGATCACGAGATGATACAAAAACATAAAGATACAAAGACAGACAGAATTGATGTAGTAAGACATATAAAATTTGAGGTCGGAACCAAAATACAACAAAGAAACAAGATACAAATAAACCAATAGCCCACAATACCTCGCAGCTTTCATTGCGTTTTTGAAGGTTTGCACCTTTCTTTGTGATAGTCCGTTTGTGGTGGAGTGATATGGTGCGCTTCGAATGTGCCTTATGTTGTTGTCACTCATGAAGGCTTTGAACTCGCCAGATAGGCCTACGATCTGTGGCCCGTTATCACTGACTACATGTTCTGGGAAATCAAATCTAGCAAATGTGGAGCTGAGAATGTTGATGGTTGCGGTACCTGTGGGGCTTGAGGTCGGTATGGCTTCAGTCCATTTTGAGTGCGCGTACACAATTATAAGAAACTTTGAACCTATGTCCGGTCCGGTGTAGTCAATGTGCAGTCGTTGCCATGGCTTTTTTGGCCATTGCGATGGGTGTAAGAGTGCTACTAGAGGATCAGGTTGAGTCATGGAACACCCGCTTCAGGTTTTGGACATGATCTCGATGTCCCTGTCTATTTTTGGCCACCAGAAAAAGTTCCTGACAAGTCCTTTCATGTTTGTCATGCCTGTGTGTCCTAGGTGAAGGGTGTGGAGAATTAGTCCTCTCCAGTGTCTTTGGAGGTACGACTCGTTGACCCCAGAAGAGACAGTTTTGCTTCACTGCCATTTCATGTTGTCTCGTGAGGAACGGATATAGCTCGGTTTGTGCCGTTTGTGGCCAACGGTCATTTGTAACAAACTGGATGACTTGTGAGATGAGTGTATCATTGCGCGATTCCTTGGCAATAGACTTTGTACTGAGCAGTATTGCGTCTGTGATCTCTTGTTGATGAAGTTCACCAGAGTCATATTCACTTTCTGCGTCTGGGGAAACGGGTAAAGGAAGTCTTGACACACTGCCAGCGTTGGCCTTTGCTTTTGAGTTCAAATACTGGGTTGTGTAGCTGAAACCAGAGAGGTTGATATGGTTGATATGACTCTTGTTGGGCTGAAAATAAGTTTCATAGGTTGGTGTTCTATCCACAATTTGAAATGTCTTCCACACATATAATAGAAGAATTTCTTGATTTCATGCGATTCCCAGTGCTTCTTTGTAGCTTTGTTCAGTTTAAGCCAATGTGCGTGATGTCCACATGATTGGTTTCTCGTCTCCTTCCTCTGTGGGGTGAGAAAGAAATACTCCGATGTCGTGTAATGAAGCGACCGTTGCGAGCTTGAGAGGTAGCTTTGAGTTGTAATGGGTCCGGACAAGATCTGATTACCCCATTGTTTTTATTCTGTCGACTGCTGTCTGGCATAATTTTGAGCAGTCGTATGGGGGTTTCTCCTGCAGCAGATTGTACAGCGGTTTTGAAATATGGGCTATGTTTGGTAACCATTTGTGGAAGTACTTAACCAGTCCAATAAATAACCAACTGAGTCTTTGTAGATGGGTACTAGTTCTTCTTGTACAGTTGTTACCTTGTCTTTCGTCTCGTGCATTGCCTGCCCGATGATCTTGATACCACACAAGGTAACCTCGTTTTGATAGAAGGAACATTTTTCACAGTTGGCCTTCAGTCCTAAGTCCTAGAGTCTCTTCAGTGTTTCCCGGAGACGCTTTTCGTGCTCTTCGTCTGTCCGTCCAAACACAATGATGTCGTTTTGGTAGCATTGCATTCCCTGTAGAACAAGCAAAATCTGATCCATGGTCCGCTGCCGCATTGCTCGCGAAGAAGTAATACCAAATACCAAGCTGCTGTACACGTACAGTCCTTTGCATGTTTTGATTGTGGCCAACTTCTTTGACTCTTGATCAAGTTGTAGCTGAATGTACGCTTGCCTGATGTCTATATTAGAGGTCTCATAGAGAGGCAACTATGTCATTAACTCTTGGAAGTGTATTGGTTCGTTTCCAAAATAGGATAGATGGTGATTTTGTAATCTCCACAAATTCTGTTAAATAAATCTGGAAATAATTTGAATTTAGTATCATAAGTAGATAAGTCGGCAAAACTGTGTGTGAATTTTTGAATACTTTCATTGTTTTTGTGACACTTTTCAGGGGCTGTTGAAATATATCGTTACACCTTTTTTGCGACCTTTTGACTCCTTTACTACATGTTTTTTTCATTTCTTAACACCACTTAAAACAGACCTTGACCGCCCCCTTCCCGCCCCTCTAGGGTGCAAGATTATATTTCAAAGTCAAACTGTCATTTAACACTTTAGCAGCTGATTTACTAAGCTAAAAAAAAACAACAAATTGAATAATTAAGATAGTCGCGCAACAGGCAGGACACATAACTATCATTTTTTTTATGTACATAAAAATTATTAGGAATTGTACTCTTTTCTTCACATTGTGTGTATTAATTTGATCATTTTCATAATTCTCTCTCTCTCCCTCCCCCTTCTTCTGTGTGTGTGTGTGTGTGTGTCTCTCTCCCCCACTCTCTCTCTTTCCTCCCCTCCCCTTTCTTCTCTCCCTCCCTTCCCCTTCTTCTGTGGGGGGGGGGGGGCGAGTTCGAATCCTCGCTGTTGCGTTCTCTACTGGTTGGGTCGGTGTCAGTATAATGTGACCGGCTGAGACATGAGTCATGGTATCCCCGCCCTGTCTCGTGTGTGGCAGCACATAAAAATTGTCAGGCGTCCGTCTTGGGGCCCGTCCACAATATAGCCTATATAGTGCTGCTGTTGGACGTTACACCAACCCAACCAACCAACCCTTCTTCCGTGTGTGTGTGTCTCTCTCTTTCCTCCTCTCCCCTTTCTTCTCTCTCTCTCACTCTCTCTCTCTTTTTCTCTCTCCCCTTTCTTCTCTCTCACTCCCAAACACACCCAAAATACAAAAAACTTCAATATTGAATTGGATGTTCATTAAAATATATTGTGTTTATTTTGGGCTAAAATTAAAAATGTATATTAGTAATATAAAAAGTACACAACAATTTGTACAAAAGGGAATGTCACAAATGGACAAAGTATGGAAATCACTTCATATTGGTGGTAAATAAAGACTAAAAATAGAATAATAATATGCTGTCTTCTTCTTTTTTCTGTCCTTCTCCCTCTTTGTCTCGTCATCGTCGTCGCCGTCGCCGTCGCCGTCGTCTTCGTCGTCGTCATCGTCATCATCATCATCATTATAATTATTATTATTATTATTATTATTATTATTATTATTATTATTATTATTATTATTATTATTATTATTGCTACTACTATTATTATTATTATTAGTAGTAGTACTCAGTAGTAGGAGTAGTATTATACAAAACTGTATGTGTTTGTGTCAAAAAATAAAATTCCTAACTAAAAGATAGGCTTGGTTTTCTGATGGTTGAACTTGTTTTTCCTAGCACAAAAACCAATTTAAAACTTACTTATAAGTTCAACCAAAACCATGAAAGATGTTTACTTAAATGGCTGGATTTGTTTTTTTTTTAACATAAGATATAATGAGGATACATTTTGTGCTACCAGAAGTATGAGAGAATACTTATTTCAATCTCTCAATTTACATTTTTTTTCATTGAAACAATAATTGTACAGCAACAAATATTAATCCAATTCATTATATAGAAAAAGAATATATACGAGTATATATAGCAAGCGACAAAAAGCATGATTTATTGATTAAGTTCCCCAAGTCATACTTCATGCCTGCACAGTGCCCATCAGCAGAGTCCATTCTGATACAGGTACTCAGCCAGAACTGGCTTCGTATAGAAATTGTCTGTGAAGAGGTGATATCCTTCAGGGATATGACGACTCCAAGTCTTTCCCTGCATAGAGCTCCAGGTAAAAGATGTCAGAGCTGGAACTTCTTGATTACAAAAAAGGCATGCCTTTTGTTCGGCATGTACTGAATGAAGACTGTTACATTGCTATCATTCAAATGAAGCATTCAGTAAAACCATATTGGCATTACGTTACTGAAGAAGGGCGTGGCTTGTGATTCTCCAGTCAAAAAATCTGCCTCATTTGTCTTCATTAGTAGGCTTATGTTAGATACTACGCCTACACATTTATTCACATCCCCAGCAGCTATACCCTCTCAGCAGGCCATTTCTTGAACCTTATGTGTGGACGAGAACTATCCAAGCCTCTATTTCAGGCTTTAGTAGCAGACCTGAAGCATAGCGAATAGCTCTACCATATCACCGATCAGCTGATCAGTTGAAAAAAAGTGGATCGGTAGCCGACAAATTATTATCTGATATATTTTGGACCTGCTTACTACCCCTAACAATAAAATTCATGTCAAATCTACTAAATCTAGAATGTGCATTTTCATCCGTCCAAACTAAATTCAAATTGACATCCAGATCTAGATCTACATCTAAATCCCGATCATCGGACCAATTGGGCTCATCGATATTATTCTGGTCTTGGCATTGTTGATCTAGGCCTAAATCACCATCATCATCATCATCACTATTATCACTTTGATAAGGAATGGGATCCTGACTGGGATTTAACAGAGCTGTATTATAACAATTGCTTAAGCAAACAAGGAGATGAACAGCTTTATAATAATGTGCTTTATTTGAATATGAGAGTGCATTCTGCAAAAGTCCTTTAACCCTTTTGGGAATTTTTTTCCTCAATAGGAGGTATCTCTATTTTAAAAAAGACTATAAATGTTATCAAAACGTTAATAAGTTATTTTGATTACACAGTTCACAAATAAATCCATGATTTTTGAATACATATAAAAATTATAATAACCATATAAAAAGAAAACAAAAAGGTGTAAGAAAATTACAAATTATAAAAAAGCTGGAAAGTGGTATATTCTTTAGGAGTTCATAAATAAAATGTGTTTAAATAGTCCCCTTTTACAAATGAAAACAATTAATTAAAGAATTAAACAAAAGAAACATATGATAAATATATAAGACAAAAAAAATTGATATTGGATATCATATTGGCTGTCATATCACAGGCATGATAAAATCTGCATAAAACATTGAAGCAGCAACAGCGGGAAAACTATTACTAACAATAGTGACAAAAAAGTAGTTTTGACATAACAGTGACTATACAATCAACTTTAGTTTAAATCGGGGTCCATTGCAATGCTAATTAGTGCAGCACCGATTTTTTTTTAAAATCCCATTGAGTAAAATGAAAAATTTTAAATGACTTAAGTAGGTAAAAATTATATCTCAAACTGAGAAGAAAAAATGTTCCTTATAAATATAAGTGTAAAAATTATTTTTCTTAACAAGCATGAATAAACATGAATGCATTAACTCTTTAACCGTTTATTTTTTCTTTTATTAATGCCACATAAAATGGTTGAGTCAGTCAAAATTGGCTTTAAAGCAATCATTATTTCTGATTATATGAATGTACTCTTTATTTTAAGTCAGTATTGCATCTATTTGTGAGCTATTTTGTTCACCTGACTATTTGTATTACCTGACTTTTCAGGTGAGAAAAGGTTGAGGGAAAAAAAAAGCATTCTCGAAAATCAGCCATACATGTTTATTTATGCAGCAGCCACTACAGCTGGGTGCATGAGATTTACTGCTACATTAAACCAGCTGGATCCTAGCTCTAGTCGAGAATACAGGGCTGGGTATTTTTTGTCCAGAACAATCAGAAACTTCACAGCTTTCACTATGGCTGGCAATCCCTCTGTCAAAACTGCTGGGCAGTCAGAAATAGGCACAGAATTAAGATGATCTAAAATATCAGCAAAACATGGATTAGTCTTATCAGCAAACTGCGGCAGAAGTTCTCTCAGAATCACAAACAGAGCTAGAATGGTGGCTAGCATCCGCGTTATTTCATCCCATGCTGTCAAGCCTGATAGACAAAAATACAAAAACAAAAGTCAGTTAGGCTTAAAAACACATGAAATATTTCCACCATTAATATATGTGATAACGTCCCCTAACTGCTGTGATAAAAAAAGTACATATTACTGTCTGAGTGGCATACGTTCCATTTAAACGTATTTCATGCTACATTTTATGCACCATTCTAGACATTTTTATATCTATGAAAAAGCCACATTCCGTGTCTTTAAGAGCTTCATATTTTTCTCCTGTGTGCCAAGTTAAGTGAATTGAGTTTAGTTGGTTTAACGTCCAACATCAGCACTATATAGGTTATATTGTGGATTGGTTCCAAGGCTGAGGTCTGACAATTTTATGTGCTACCACACATGAGACAGGGCGGGAATACCATGGCTCCTGTCTCATCCTGTCACATTATACTGACACCAACCTAACCAGTTACAGGGGACGAAATTGGGCAAATAAATCCTCCGACCATAAGATTTTAACCTCGGACCTTCCGATCTGTAAAACAACGCTCTACCACTTGAGCCAGTTTACCCCCCACTGTCTGCCAAATCTAATCAAATGTAGTCGTTTATTAGCATTGTAACTCTGATGCTAAGCCTACAAGATTTTTCCCAACAACATAGCAATGAGCACCATTTTTTTTATATTATTACCTCTGAAAATCAATTGAGCCAAACCTTTAACATTTTTTTTGTGTAAAATGTTTGTTTATCCACTGGAAAGATCATTTTTGTCAGTGTTAATTTATCTAAATGTTTTCAGGTTCACAAAATGAGAAAAAGTATCCTGCCTCAGATTTAATACATTTAAAACTTTTAAATTTTAACAAAAAAATTCCTAGAGTGCTGCCAAATTTGTACAAATTCATAAAAAAAAGAAAAGATCCCTTCTTTCTTTTGATTGCAATGCAATTTAAAAAATTCCTGCAACAAAATTCAAAGCTCACATTAAAAAAGACAAATAATATCAACCAGTTTACAGTTAAATCAGTATAACAAGATTTTCCTTGTTTTTCTTTATCACTATCATAGCAAGGGTTGTCGTTGTTTCCAATATAAAACTCAAAGGAGATTGAAAAAAAATAATTGTGACCCCAATAATTATTTTTGTTTACGATGATTAAATCCCCTTTATAATTAGCCGTTTGACATGAGGCTCTAGAACCAGATCTATTTTTTTACATGAAATTCACCTTATTTACCAGGAAATCAAGATATGTATGAGTTTCGCCAGAGGGTGATGCAAGGAGGGAAAATTGACTGCATTGTTGTATGGACCAGGATCTTTAGTGATCGTGGTGGGTTTAGCTGTTCCACTGCCCAGCATTGCATTAGTTCGTAGTTTTGTTTGGTGTAAAATAATGTAATAGACTAAGAGCTAGGTGCATATAAGGGAGGGGAGGTTGGGGTTGTCAACCGCAGTAGGGAAAGGTGTGGGGGACAGAGAGAGAACTGATGCAGTGGTGGATTACCCCTTGTGGGCAGGTTTGAGTTGTTAAAACAAGGAGATGTTTCGCCCCTTTCTCAGTTTTGTATTTTATAATGGTTTAGAGAAAATCTATCCTCAAACTTTTAATTTTTGTTAATTTTCTAAATAAATTACAGAACGTAAATAACGAGAAAAACTCTTATTATTGTATTAGTACTCGTATTTGAGATGCCTTTAAACATGTGTGACTTTTGTAAATGCTTCATTACTAGGTGTACATTTACATTCCATGCCTTTTTTAATAATTTAGAGTAATTTAAAAGCGAACTTAATTAATACATTTATAGTGCATTTTACCATCATTATTACATGTGCTTTACTTAATCACAGTATTGAAACTTTTTATGCAATGCGCAATCAGTTGTCCATATTGATAAGGAATGTATGCTAAGTTCTTAAATTTAAATTTTTTTTTTTTTTTATTTTTATTTATTTATTTATTTTTTTCCCCTTTATTTAAATTTTTTATTTTTTATTTTATTTATTTATTAATTTTAATTTTTTTTCTATTTCTTTTTTTTCGCCTTTAATTAATGTGTAATACTTAGATACAACTATGTTTAAGTAAAACTTTTTGCTAATTGTGTTGCTGCACGTATATTTGTATAACTGTTTATATGTATTCATCTTGCAAAGCCTGTGCTTGACAAAATAATTTTCGATATGTATGTTCTTAATATATATATTGACTGAATAAACATTGAATTGAATTGAATTGAATTGAACATTGAATTGTTATTTGTGATCGTGTACTTTTTTAAAATGAAATTATCAATAACATTCAAAGCTTTCTGGAAAGTTGATTTCCAGGTTGATTAAGTTCATCCAATATCTCATTATATGGAAGAAAAACAAAGTATACACAAGTTGATTTACCTAGTGAAGAAAGTCCACTTGTGCGAAGAACCTGAATACACTGGATGCTCTTCACACCTATCAAGTCGTCTAGCTCTTCTGTAAACTGCCAAGAGCCATTCTGTTCAGATTTAAATAGATACAGATCAACTAAATTACATTTCCTTTCAAAAACCTTTCTTCCAAACAAGAATGAGGCTTGTTCAAAAGCTAATGCAAAAGATACATATATTCATTGAGCTACAATTATGGCAGCATCAGTCATTTTTGCTTTTTTGGTGATAATCAATGAGAACTGTTATAGTTCTTCATTCTGCTTAATATTGGACAAAAGATTTTAATTAGATTAACCTACTGGCTATTTTTTTATCTAAAAATTTTTTTGTACAGATCCCATTATCACCTTTACAACAATACAACAATACACAACATGTATTTTGGCGTAAGTCTCATTTATGCTATAGTCATAGCGACGATAGAGAGATTATACTTTGAACCTTTGATAATTTATGTACCGTACGTTTTTATTCCTCACTGATTAAAGCGGTGAGAATTTCTGTATCTCCTTCCTACCTCCATTTGAAGCTTGAAAAGGTTGGCAACGTTTCCCACAGAGAGGCGCACGCCATGAGAAACTCTGGCAGGGCTGAGGTCGGTACCAATGCCAAAACTGAACAGTGAAACTTCTTGCGATAATTTCTTATATGGGGGTGAACTCTCAATACCAGGAGCAAAAACGTCACCCGGTCTGAAATAAAGGGGAAAAATTGGGTGTCTAGAAAACAGAACTTTTTAAAGAGAAAAAAAAGAAGGGACGGTGGCGAAAGAGTGAGTAAGAGAAGAGTTGAGTTGAGCTGGTTGCTTAATGTCCCAAGGCAGCACAATATATGCTATATTGTGGACGAGAGGAAGAGAGGAAGAGAGAGAGAGAGACAGACATACAGAGAGACAGAGGAATGGAAAGAGGGATAAAGGGGTGTAAGGACGACTAGCTGATCAATAAGGACAAGAGAAAGAAAGGAAAACTGGAATTCCACAGGTTGAGTAAGCATTCTTAGGAAGCCCAACCATGTAATAGTTTTAAAATGTTACTTTATAACTCTATGGTGTCTTTGTCTAAAAAAAAAGAAAAAATGAGTAATTCAATTCTGCTAAAAGTAAAAATTAATAATTATTCATTAACAAATCCACAAGAGAAACTATATTGTGTGTCAGAAGAATTCAGAAAGACTGGACTCTAGATAAATATAGGAAAAACTGAGGCCATACGAATCAATAACAGATAGGCTAACCCACAGCAGCTGCATCAGGAAAACATCAAAGAGGTTGACAAGTTTGTTTATCTTTGCAGTGTTGTAAGTAAAGACGGAGGAACAGACGAGGACATCAGATGCCGAATCATTAAGGCCTGATACACTTTTAAATACCCTAAGACCAATCTGGAGGTCTACAGCCCTGTCGTTACAAAACAAGATCCAGATCTTCAATACCGCCGTGAGGTCGGTCTTACTCTATGGCTCAGAAACATGGCGCGTTACCAAAACCAACAGCCATAAACTGCAATCATTCACCAACAGATGCCTCAGAAACATCCTCAAAGTTAGGTGGCCTGAAGTTATCACAAACAAAGAACATTGGGACAGGACGAAGCAAACCCCATCGAGACAGAGATTAGAAAACGCAAAGAACAGGAGTTGGATAGCCCACACACTTCGAAAGCCTGTATTCAACATCACAAAGCAAGCCCTGGAGTGGAACTCCCAAGGTAAATGTAAGGTTGGACATCCGAAGCAGACTTGGCGTCGAAGCACTGATGCTGAGATAAAAGCTGATTGTAGTACATGGGCCGAACTTAAGAGGACTAGTCAGAACTGAGTTCGGTGGAGGGTATTTGCTGCGGCCCTATGTTCCACAGGGAATCAAGAGGCTTAAACTAAAACTAAACTTAACATTAACAAAACAAAATAAAAATACACCGCACAATATATGTGATTTAAAAAAGGTAAAAAATTAGATTATAAAACTAGAAGGTTGATTCCAAATTAAATGACATATATTCATTCCAATAAAATAATTTTTTTACCTTATCGACTTTTCATTTTAGTTTCAAAGATAGAATTTTTTTTTTCCCTGAGACTTTTCAATGTCTAAGTAGATGTTTTATCAGCCAAATTTACTCAAGCAAAAAACTGAACTGCTTATGAAAATTTGTTACCGAAAAGCTTGTAAAAAATGTCGGATCCTACACATTTTTTCTTTACTGCTTTTTTATCATATGGCACAATAAAAAAGGTCAATAGAATGCAATAGCAAATTACGTCTAAGTTACTTTGTAAATCTGTGGCAAACCCACTCACCTTTTAAGATCAGAAGATGCAAGGGTTGCCCTCTCTGTCTCTATTTCTTGCCTTTCCAAAGATACTTTATCTTGATCAATATACAGACATTTTGAATGCCTCTCCCACCTCCGTTCAACCAGTTTGTGTTGCATTTCCTGTAACAAATTCTTTTGTTGTGACTGTAAGGTGGCTCCTGACCCCTCATACATAAACTCTTCTGAACTCATTTCAACAAGGCCACCAATAGATTTCCTAGCTTGATAAGGAGCCCACAGTTCTGATCGTGCAATGGATATGTCTCCGACACCCTCAGATCTCCAACTTACCTCAACATGACATTTTTTTGAGGGAGCTGGAAGGGAAAGGGCATGAGTTGTAGGGGAATATGCAGGAGATGTAGGGGAATAGGAGGGGGATGTAGGGGAATAGGAAGGAGATGTTGGGGATAAGTCAGGGGATTCGGATGAATACTTAGGAGGTGAAGGAAACTTGTTTGAGGACTTATGACTACCAAACTTTTGATGCTCTGTGATTTCTTTGTTAAGTGATGCCCGTAGACCTTGTGCAAATCCAGGCCCTTTTCCTTTTCCTCTGGTCATTCCAAGCTCAAAAATTGATGGATCAAGCGAACGTGTTTTCTTAATAGAGGCCTGAGCTAATGATTTTTTCTGTGGTGGTGGTGGAAGGGGTGGTGCTTTCACTGCTGCTGCTGTAGCTAGTCGTGGTGGTGGAAGTGGTGGTGTAAATGCTGCTGCTGCTGTAGCTAGTCGTTTTGGTGGAAGGGGTGGTGGTGTAAATGCTGCTGCTGCTGTAGCTAGTCGTGGTGGTGGAAGTGGTGGTGCTAATGCTGCTGCTGCTGTAGCTAGTCGTGGTGGTGGAAGGGGTGGTGCTTTCACTGCTGCTGCTGTAGCTAGTCGTGGTGGTGGAAGTGGTGGTGCAAATGCTGCTGCTGGTGGTGGTGGTGGTGGTTGTGGTGATTGTGATGTTGCAAATGCTGTTGGTGGTGGTGGTGGTGGTGATTGTGGTGATTGTGGTGTTGCAAATGCTGTTGGTGGTGGTGGTGGTGGTGATTGTGGTGATTGTGGTGGTGCAAATGCTGCTGCTGGTGGTGGTGGTGGTGGTGGTGGTGGTGTCTGGAGTCTAGAAGACTTTTTATGCATTATCATCTCCATTGGTTCTTGTTTTGACTGTTCATATAGTTCTACACCGATTGCTGATTCAATTAATGGCTGGTTAGCCGGAGTTAAACAGAAAGATGATGCCAGTGCTGGTGCTCCAAACAGAGCTGGTCCTGGTGCTGACAGACTGTCTGGTGCTCCAAACAAAGATGATGTCGGTGCTGACATATTTTCTGATGTTCCAAATAGATATGGTCCTAGTGCTGACTGGGGAGAAGATGTTCCAAACAAGGATGATGCTGGTGCTGACTGAGCAGCTGGTGCTCCAAACCCCGCGCGTCCAAATGTTTGCTGATTGGCTGATCCTCCAAACCCCGCGCGTCCAAATGTTGGCTGATTGGCTGATCCTCCAAACCCTGGAGATCCAAATGTTTGCTGATTGGCTGATCCTCCAAACCCTGCAGATCCAAATGTTGGCTGATTGGCTGATCCTCCAAACCCTGGAGATCCAAATGTTGGCTGATTGGCTGATCCTCCAAACACTGCAGATCCAAATGTTTGCTGATTGGCTGATCCTCCAAACCCTGGAGATCCAAATGTTTGCTGATTGGCTGATCCTCCAAACACTGTGGATCCAAATGTTTGCTGATTGGCTGATCCTCCAAACACTGTGGATCCAAATGTTGGCTGATTGGCTGATCCTCCAAACACTGTGGATCCAAATGTTGGCTGATTGGCTGATCCTCCAAACCCTGCAGATCCAAATGTTGGCTGATTGGCTGATCCTCCAAAACCTGTGGATCCAAATGTTGGCTGATTGGCTGAATCTCCAAACCCTGCAGATGCAAATGTTGGCTGATTGGCTGATCCTCCAAAACCTGTGGATCCAAATGTTGGCTGATTGGCTGAATCTCCAAACCCTGCAGATGCAAATGTTGGTTGACTTGTTGATTCTCCAGAACCTGCTGATCCAAATGCTGTTCCAGAATCTAGTGCTTTTTTTTTCTTCTTTTTCTTTTTTTCATTGTCTGTGATGACTTAGTGGTGGTGGTGAGGTAGGAAAAACAAAAGTGAAAATACATGTAAGTATAACTTGGAAGTGTCGCTCACAAGAAATATAATACTGTATATAAAAGTTGATAACTACATAAATCAGAAGGGTCTGAGAATGGATCTAGCGTTCTGTATAGAGTAACAGTGAAATTAAGTTGGATGTCCCTCAGTCACATAACTTCAAGAGAAATGTCCTTATTAAGTCCAATTCTTCCCTTTGTCCATGTACACTTACATCATTTAGCCACATTCTCTGCATGGACACATAAATAACAAAAATTGTTATATCCCAGGTTGTCAGAAGTTGTTCAATTGATTATTTTTAAATTTCCTAATGTTAAATGCAGTAGCAACCCAGAGATGTGAAGAAAAAAGTCCCAGACCAGAATCAGAACCATGGATTCATTGAAAGAGAAAGTGTCATCTTGTTTTCATAAATGAGATCTAGAGTCAAAGTATTGGTTGCTGAAACTGATGGCATTACAGTAACCATATGTGGAAAGAAGTAAAACAATATCAGCTGTACTGATAGATAGTGGACATAAGACATTGCAGTAACCACTTGTGGAAAAACTGAAAACAATATCTATAATATTCATTGATGGTGGATATGAGGGGATCCAGCAACCACAATTATGTGAAGTGAAAAAAAAAAAGATCTACAGCATTACTTGTATAAAAATCAAAATGCCTGGGTATTATAAACCCTTTGAACACTGAATTTTTTTTAACACATTGCGGAGAAATACTAGGAGGAATTTTCCTCATATCGCCCATAACCTATAGCACTTCATTGTGATGACTTGGCAGATATTTAACTTTATTTTTTTTTAATTTTGTTTTATTTTTTGTTTATTGCAAAAAACAATAGGCACAAAATATGGGCCCATCAGTTTTATTACAATTAATATGGTATTATTAAGAGAAATAAAAACAAAAACAACGAAATAACGATCATCGTAACTGCAAAAGATGACCAAATACTGACTTGTCACAGATTCTAAGGGGACTGGATCAGGTCTTGAAGGAGCAGCTGATTTTACAGGTCTCTTTGGTAGTACTTGCAGACCTTCGTAAACTTCTAGACGGATATATAAAGATATACACATTAGTCTCACGGTTATGATATAGAAATTAGAAAAGGCTGTTATAATACTAAATGCCATATATTCTAAATGAATAAGTAAAAACATAAGTATGTAATATATTTTGTTTTTGTGTGTGAAAGATAGAGAGAGAGAGAGAAAGAGAGAGAGAGAGAGAGAGAGAGAGAGAGAGAGAGAGAGAGAGAGAGAGAGAGAGAGAGAGAGAGAGAAGGAAAAGTTTAAGTATTTAGGGGAAAAATACATATAAAACAACTATCTGACTCTCTGAAAACAGATTCATAGGTTAAAAATTAGATGTGATGTCAGGGCCGATTCAAAGACTGTTAAATAGAGGGGAAAAAATGTGTTTTACAAGGAAAACAGGCTCAAGCACGGGTTGGGTTGTGAATCTAAGTTCTTACAAGGACATCACTGTTCTAGCATTAATTGTCTCTTTTAAATTGCTTGCAGATACAGTTAGATGTGACAGTTGGCTAATGAGAAAATTAGTCTAAGAAATGATCTTTCTTCATGAGTTTGAATTTTTTTTTCCGCATCATACAGTTTTTAAGCCATACTTTATATACACAGACCTGCATAGAAGTTTGAGTTGTGAGAACAAAATCCACATCCTTGCAAAGCTTTCACTTTTTGCACCAAAACAATCATTGATGTTTTTTTCTTTTATTCTTAAGCAAAATCAGCCCAGACACTAAGTTAATAACGTATTGCAAAAATGAATTCTCACCATTGCCTTCCTCATTTAAAGTAACAAAATCTTCCTCTAGAGCAAACGATTCATCACAACCTGAAAATAAAATAAATTTTCTTTTTTATTAAATATTTTTATCAATCCATATCATTAAAAAAATGTTGAGGTATCCTCTGTATATAATAATTATCAATTATTGAAAAGAACCATCAGTTTCTGTACAATTTACGTCAACCTTTTATATATATATAATATATAAAAATACCCACGAGTGGTTTACTGTTTAAAATGAATCAGCAGCCCTGGTGACCTTGCTTTTCTTTCTCTCGGTAGGTCACCAGGTGATTTTCCCTCACAAATGGCTTATAGTAATACAAATATTGGTTGGCCGTGAAGGTTAATTTTACATTCCCAGGATTCTTTTCAGTCCTAATTGTGCCTTTACCCATACATCATGCCATTTCTGTGGGCCTGCATTTCTTAAGTTAAAGAAAGAATGTTACTTGAGAAAAAAAAAAGCATAGCTAAAGTTTTTTCCTCCCGAATTTAATTTGTCTTAAAGTTTCTTTTTAAGGATAACGTTCATGAAAGAAAAATGTTCGTGGGAGGAGTGGGGGGCCCCCCCCCCCTCCCATATCACTTTGCTTATCGTAGGTATGGTTGAGTCAAAAATTTGAAAAATCATACATATACTGTACACAGGTTAATGAAATTATTCAAAGTAATTGAAACAAAATCTTGGTACTCTATGAGTTTTTCATGATGAAAAGATATTGGATTGAATGGCTACTTTTTCAAGAACAGACATAGTGACACTTGCAGAGCTTTAGAATGCTCATATTTAAGATTTTTCCATGGTTACCTTTTGTCTCGGCTTTTTCAGTCACGCTTATTTCCGTAGTCACTTCTGACACATAGGTGCAAAAAAAGATGAGAAGAGATTGAGCACGGACATAGAATATATGCGCTACCATTGCTCTAAATTATAAAGTGTACAAAAATCAGAGGGCACAATTGAACCAATAGACAAAAGCTTAGACAGCTAATCATCATAGTTAAAGCGGATAGCAAGTAAAGTAAAACAAATCAAAACAATCTTTAAAAAAAAAAAATGTGTTCATGATTTTTACAGCCAAACTGAAAAAAATTGATTGATTGAATGAGTGATGAGTTTTGTAAGCCTGTTTCACAATTAATGGTAACCTCAGAGCCTGATCTATGAACTGACTATTCTATCAATTTGTAGTATCATAATTTTTATGCAAATCGCAACAAGATTAGAAACATAATATAGTGTGTACTATTCATTGTGTTTATCTTGCTTTACTCTATATAAATCACATTAGCAGGGCATGCAATTAATTTGTTTAGATAAAAAATAGAAAACAAAAGAATTTAAAATAATATTGCCATAAAATTACCATCATATGTGTCGTCTTCACTCGAGTCAAATAGACCATATCCAAAATCCTCATCTTCTTCAAGGTCTGCTAGTGCTACTGTTTAAAGTGCATTGAAGAAATACAAGAAAAGTGATGTTGCTCTCAGTATAAAGACAGCACATGTGAAGGGAATCTAACAACAACTCCAGGGGATATCTTCGAACAAATGTTGAAGTCAGAACGGTGGAGTTAAGGAAAGGGAAGACTGAGCAGCCTAGAGGGGAGGAGGACGAATCCAGGCTTCCATATTTTTTATTTAGCCTAGCCAATAGTGCAATAGGAAGGCAGGTCAAGCCTTTGATCAAACCGACCAATGGACCCGGCGCTTGCAGAGTGTGACTGGCAGCAAGGCACTTCTTTATATTTTTCATAAAACATTAAGCTCAACCTGACTTTGCCATTCTCCCTAAAGCAGCAGGAAAGTTTGTATCAATTTTCCCCCCTTTCTACGACAAAATAAGACCCGTTACAATAGAAGACTAATCTTATATATAGAGAAACTAATATATACACTAAAGATGAAAATATGTCAATTGTATTTTTTTTCTTTTTTCAAAAAGACACTCGTCTCTTATTTAAATTGTTTTTAAATGGATCAAGGCACTTTTATTTCTCTACATAAATAACGCTTTGCCTCTGTTTTTCTTTCTTGCCAACTGCTTTTATTTTTTTTTAATTATTATTTTTACATCCAGAATTTATTTTTTGGACTTTACATAGACCACCACTTGGATAACTGCCACCATAGCTGCCAACTTTTGAGAAAGCAACTACGGATTTTTAGTGCGACCAGTCACTGCAAACATAGTTGATAGTCGAAACTATTAGATTCAGCTAATAATATTGACTTAAACACAAGTTTAACCATATCTTTAAAACCTCAACGTGGACTAGTGTCAAAATATTACCAAAAGTAATTAGCACTAACACCATCGTCATTGACTGAACCAACCAGTAGTGGATAAAACTTGAAAAATAAATTTCTCCAGTCGTGGGTTTTGAACCAGGCACCTATTGAAGACCTGACGCTATGCCACTTGAGCCAGTTTGCCCCTCAAAGTCAGATATCTAGTTCCCAATGTGTATCACAGAGTTAGATCTAGATTCATACCATCGGATATCAACTAGATTTGGAATCTAAAGCTGCAGTCTAGATCTAGATTCAACTTCACGAGATGCAGTTCCAATGAATCTTAAATCCAGTTCCACTTCAGAACGACAGATAGCTTTGTTAGGAGGTACATGTCATGTCAGTCTTCAATTGATAAATCGGTTATCCCCCATAAGATCGTAAATGTTAAAAAATAACAGACATAAGACATTCAAACAATATTCATTTTTTTTATAGTTTTAATATACATTCTAAGGCTTTAAAAAAAGTGAAATATGAAAGGTAGCTTCAGTTTGATACCAGTCATTACGCTTCTCAGGGATAAGTTCTAGGTGACAATCCCAGTGCCATGAAGGACAGGAGGTACTTAGAAGACTTTAAATAGTAAATGGCTGGGATAACCGGGTGTTATTGGTGCAATGGCAGCAAGTACTGAACGATCGACAGGACACCTGATTTGTAGCTGGATACCGTCAAATACGTTTTTTTCAACCATGATACGGACATAAAAAGAAAAATTACATTTCTGAGTGCAGTAAACTCATGTGCAGGCTCATTACCAAGCACTTATAGTTGTTGAGTAAAGTCACATACCTTTAACATTATGGTGTCAAACTCTAGAAAATTTTGCATACAAATATATTTTCATATGGCCATATTAAAAAGATTGTTCCTACCACTTGACTCTTGTAAAAAATGGTCAGCTTCTTTGTTATTTAAACAAAATCTAATAACATGACAAAAGCACATTTAAAGCTTTTTTTCCCTATTAACTGACGTTACCATTCAGATATGTGAAATTTGTTAACAAAATGCAACTTCTTTGTATAATGGCAACAGAGCTCTAGGGATATACTGCATTTAAAAGGGGAAAGGTTTTGTGAAACATCTAAATTAAATCCTTTTCTTTTCATAACCGACCTCAAAACAAAAGTTGCAATAATTAAAGGTAAAAATTACATAGGTATTTTATTAGTGAATAAATAATTTAACATCTCTTTCCATTGAATATAATATCAATAGGATTTAAGATTGAAATAACATTACATATATTAACCACATTCTCACCTTCCATAGAACTGGAATAGGAGTCATCATCTGATAACTCACTCCTGAAGCTTTGAAGATCTGTTAATACAAAAAGGCCAGAGGAAAAAGAACAAAGATCAGTGAAAGATTTCTCCAATATTTCACTGCTCTTTGAAATATTCTCAGAAAACCAGGGGCACATGGTGGCAAAATTGGCTTTTATTTCTTTATTGCCTCTGAAATTGAAATGCTTATTGAACTAAACACAAGTCTTCATTGTCTCGAGAGTCCTGCCCTTCTCTATATCAATATGATATTTTCTCCTTGTCTGATAACAAGCATACTTTTGAGCTTGTTTTACATATTCATGATAACATAATCTGGACTTTGTGAAACTACCTTCATATCTACCTTCAGCACCTCCTCCACCACGAAGCCGCTGTACCAAATGAAAAAGTGCACCAAAATCGGCATCACATTCTCCCAACGTACTGCCATCTTCTAACTGCTTGCCCTTGTAAATCAAGCGCTGAGTGTCTTGAGGATATCCCTCATGCCCAAAGATAAGATCTTTCAGTTGCTTGATACTCATGTTGGGTGTGCAGGAAAACTCGCAGGTCTTTCCTGTTAAAGTTTTTACCTTGATGATCCCATTACCTAGTTAGTTTTTAGGAAATGACAAAAACACAAGATCAGGCAAAAAACATTTTTTTTAAGTACTTACTTTAATACATTGACACAGATTTTTGTGTTATATTTTATGTATTTTGATTCAGCAATTAGATACAAAAGAATCTCCTTATGTCAAACCCTTATAAAAATAAACTATGGCTTTTTGTAAACAATTTCTGAGACATCAGTCCCCTGTTTTTTTCAAAACAATTACTGTTTATTATAAATTTGGGATAAAATAAACATTAAGGCAGTCATCACGAGGTTAAATTTCTGTGGTTTCCACTGTGTCAGCTTTTGATCATTTTAAATTTTTTTTAAAGGCCATGATGGTAAGTGCAAGGCCAAACACAAAGCTTCTGATAATTCTATTAGATGCTATTCACGGCAGACAGAGAGCCTTTGTCTCCTCTTCCTCTTTAAGTTATTAGTCAAATTTAACTAAATCCAAACACAATAAAATTTGCACAAAATAACATCATGTTTATGATGATGAAACATGACATTTAGCCTTGAGAGTTCTCAAGCGTGTTTATATTTTCAAAGTATCACGTAGGCTGTTTCAGTCATTGCGTGTAAAATAAGTCCTACAGCTTGTCCTTGGCTATAATTATCAGGATCAAACAGAGAATGAGAATTGTACATTAATCCTCTATTACGCCCATAAGGAATCGTGTAAGGTACTCTCAAGCTTATAACTTTCAAAGCTTGATATTGCAAACTGGATTCTACACCTTCCCTAGGTGCAACTTGAAACTTATTGTGAAAGGTGATACATGGTATAGGGTATGACCAAAAATAGCCCCAGAACAGTGCAGCTTTGTTGCAGGCAAAGCAACAATAAATACTATCTATATGCTAAGAACAGTACGTGGAAGGATGCATGAGGTTAAGAAATAGTCTATTTCTGTTTTATGGACCATGCAAAGGTCGTAGATAATGTGATACATGAAAACTTCACGAAACTACTAGAGAAAAAATTCATAGGTCTTAGGATTATTGAGTACTGGGACCAAATAGCTGCAGTTCAATTCAATGAAAAAATACATTTTAAAGTAATTACCAGCCACTAGAGCGAGGTGTAAGACAGGATTGTGTTCTATCTCCAGATCTCTTCTCATTATACAATGAATATAACATTATGCAATTAATTAAAATAAACCAGGATTACAAGTGGGTGGTCATATCACCAGACCAACAACATCTGGTACGCTGACGACACCATACTCATAGCAAAAAATAAAAATGATCTACAGGTGCTGCTTGAATTTCGCAGTGAAAGAAAGCACAAAAGAAAGAAAATAAGACTTAACTTAGCAAACTTTTTGGAGGTCCTGGGCAGACTTAGTTTAGAGCACATTACTACAACTGGAAATATGAACGGAAAGAGAGCAAGAGGTAGACAGAAAGGAAAAGACCTTGGACGGACTAGGAAAATGTATTTGTGGAGGCAAAGGAATCAAACTGTCGAATGTGAGTACAGAGAGATGTGGAGGGACATGGTCACCAACGCCAACCGGCACAGCAACTTGTGATGATGATAGTGAATTTGATTTCACCAAAATGTATGTACCTTGGTTTAAAATAACGAGTTCTGCTTCAGGTTTCACTTAAATATCAGGCAATAGTATCATCAAACAAGTGAGTAATGCTAAAAGATGCAACTTATTCTGGTCTTTAAAGAAGAACATAAAATGTGCAACCCAAGAAATATTTCAACAAAATGACACTATGACACCTCCACTTGATGAGCATGCCTCATGTCTTTCAACAAGTGGGTTCAATTTTTGCAGTCACATTCCGTATAAAAGAAATGTACAGAACTGACCTTCCTTTGGCCATGGAATAGCAACTCCTGCAACTTCGGAGACGTGTATGTTCTCTGACAGCTGGCCTCTCAGATTTGTCAGAATTGTAGCTATGGTCGGGTAGTTGGCTGTGGCCACCATCTCATCAATTTCTGATGATGCATCTGTGAAAAAATACCTTATTTGAATAGTCATTTGCAATAGCATTCTAATGTTAAAAAACGCATTTCCTACAAGTAAAATAAACTAGTGCGCAATATTTATACTCCCAAGTCATTGTAAGGCATGAGAGGAAAGTACCGCTAAAGTTTTAGTCCCCCACTTACAAGCCAATAGCATGAGTATTTACATCAATAAGAGATGGTTTTCCAAGTGCAGTGTGAAAATCACACTGAGTTGTTTACATCAAAAGGGGGGCTTGAGTCTAGAAAATATCTTAGTGGCTTGCTGTCTATGGATGTGTGCTCACATGTAGTATAACAAACTGTGACTACGTGTATGGAGTGTGTTTGTGTGTGTTTGTATTGTGCTGTGGTGCTTCAGTTGGTTCATCAGCACTATATACTCTATATTGTGGACATTCCCCAAGACTAATGTCTGACAAGTTTATGTGCTGCCACACAGAGACAGTGCAGGGATACCTTGACTCAGTCTGAGCCAGTAAGAGTAAACTGACACCGACCCAACCAGCAGGGGACGAAGCCTGTGGAGCCACACTCCAGTCTCTGGTCAGTGTTCTTGTATTACATGTGATACAGGCTGTCATCTTTTAAACTTTGAACATGTATAACATCAGGCCTTGCGTTATCTGCAAAAGGCTATCGTGGTTGAAAAAAGAAGCACTGTGTACCGGTCGGAGGGTGTTTGTAATTCATGACTGAGCTAGTCAAACTAACGGCATGTTAGCTGAAGATTAACTCTTGACTATTGAGAAGAGAAACTTTCATGGTTTGTCGTGCCACCAAAAATGAGTGGATAAACTAAAAAATGAGGTCTCTTGAATCTGAACTTCTTCATCTTTTATGATAATTTCATGAATGATGTATGTGAAAAAAAGGATCTAGCATATATCCCATATTTGCAAAATTATGTGAGATTGGTCCTCAACCATAATCATACTCTTTTCAAATTATCCGTTTTGTTCTATGCTTAATTTAATATATTAAAAGAATGCTCATGATGTATGGATAAGGAGTATAGTTATTGTCCATTATTCAAAATAATCAGTAGCAAAATTAGGCAGACAACCATCATTCTTTTAATCTGTGTATTATTTTTGTTTCTGACTAAGGTATGCCTCAATCCATAGATAACATTTTTTTAAATATCACAAGAGATTTGTATTGTTATTGTCTCCAAACATTGGTGTAAAATATCTATGGTTGATGGGGAGAAATAACATAAAATTTGTTTTATTTGTAAACATTGCATTTAGCTTAGTCTTTGAGAGTAGTTATATTCTTTTCCAAACATTCACCACCATTTCTATTGAAGGACTTTTCTTTTAAAGAATGAAAACATTGCTGTATGGCATCCCTCAGGAGAATCTAGGAGACTTTAAACCCAAAGCAGAGCTCTCTCTCCTTTTAAGGATTAATTAAACAAATCAGTTTAGTGTTACGTGTACAAGTATATTTCAGGGTTCCAATCTTAGAAAGTTTAAAACAAAACAAAAACTCCTAGAGTTTTCTTTTAAAGGAAACATTTTCAGTTTGTCATAAGCTGCAATGAACAAAGGAATCTAGATCGGGAAAATCAGATTCATAAAGTTTAGTTACACTAGGTATTCCTATTTTTGGGAGCAATGTTCTTCTCTCAGGCAACCATGAGTGGAAATTTGTGATTGCTGGATGTCTATCTGGTAAGATATTGAGGATGGAAAGGTGTTCATGATGGGATACTCATATGGCTGAAAATAGAAGAATTTTGTCTTACATTTTTTTATTAAAACTAAAACATTTTCTATCTTGCTGAGTTGTTTTTTTCCCTTGAGCTTAAGTTGGTGATTGTTTTATCGTATCTTTTCGGATACTCAGGTATTTATATACATTAATGGGTGAGAGAGCTTAGATTTACAGCCTTCTTATCTTGAGGCTCTATGGCATGATTCAGGTAGAGTGTCTCAGCAGAGTAGGTATTATATGGATACCTTTAAGAGCCTGCACGGTCATTCTTTGAGCCTTATCTACATCTCCCAGTGACTTGTAGCTGTTGACAATCACTTCAAGCGCCTATAGGAACAAATTTGTGAGTTAGTTTTAAAGGTTAGTCCTTATCAACACAGGTTCTTGCAATACTTCTGAATCTGCTAAATTTTTTTAAATTTTTTTTAATGATAAATAAATGAAAATGAGATAAGGTAAAGCCATAGATCACATTATACAAATACATGTCATATAAAACTTCAATCTACACTTAGGCTCACAAGGAGAAAATCTATGAAGAGCATGAAAAGCTGCATCTGGCTTTTGAGTATTATTCAAGAGTTACATATTGCAGATTCAAACTTTCAAAACTTAAAAATAGAGTCATGAATATATAAGCACTCAAGCAATCTTTAGATCTATCTAAGATCTCTCTTTCCACATTAATAGTTTTAAATGTGGCTTTTTAATTATAAATGCAAATAAAACATCCAAGTGTATGTTGGAGCACCTGCAAGGTGAGCAGCGAGCAGGGCCCGCCCCTGGCACTCTGGGCCTGGTACAGCTTCTCTAGCTCGCCGGTTTTCTCCGCTCTCCATGCGTTCAACGTTTCCAACTCCTCTTCCCCATCTTCAAAGCTGAGCTCTTCAATTAGGCTCTCCACAGACGGTTCCTTTAAGAGAAGACACAAATGTGAGTTCAATTACAACAGCCTATAACACTTGACTTGTCTACTTCAATTAGTGTCAATTTTATGACCAAGAATTTTAAAGACTTGAGTAAAGCACTACAGATTTGAACATTCACAAATTTCATCGGCAGTTAAATGATTAGACACAAAGAAAAGTAAACACAAAATTTTAAAAATAATATAAGACGGCATAGAATTTTAATGTTTTTTCTTACAGGCACAGATGTCCAACCCATGTAAGGCAAATTCTCCACAGTTTCTCTTCCTAGCAATTCCTTCATGCTTGGTCCTGTGGGTAAATTTTCTTTTTCGTTCTACAAATAAATAAAATGCATGTGATTAGTAATTCAATAAAAATCCTCTATAATCAATTGAAAAAGAGAAACGATGCGCAAGAAGAATATAATTTAACAAAACTGAAAATGTAGAGCATTAGCAGAATAAAATGATGGAAGAAATCATTTCAAAGAATAGAGGCCATCTTTTAAGATAACAAAAATTCTCATTTACTTAATATAACAATACTATACAAATGTTCTAAAAAGCATACAAATTTGTTTACCTGATTATAAAAATTATCTCAGAGTCCTGATATTAAATTAGCATATGCATCAACATTTTTAAAAGCTGTTTATGATAGAAAGACTGTATAGCAAAGCACGTAATATTTCTGTAATATATAAGGAAGGAAATTTAAAAACTTTTTCATGGTAATATTTTTTTAATTTAAAGCAATGACATGGAAAAAGGTATATTATAAGAGAATGTTACCTCTTCTCTCTTCTCCACAGCAACAAAGCTAGTCAACTGTGTAACAATAGAGTATTCTTTGCTGAGCTCTATCACATAGTCTTTAAGCTTCATTTTTGTAAGCTGGAAGACAAGAAAAAACTACATGAAAGCCCACAATATATATCAGTGAGGGCAATTTTGTCTCGTTTCAAACACATGTTGAGAGACACAAGTTCTGAACCTTTACATTATCAGTGCAAAAAATAATTCCACTTTCATAATCTGTCACACAAAAAGACGAAAAAAAAAAAAGAAAGATGAAAGAAAAGAAAAGATGTCATGTTTCAGCTGGAAATTTTTTTTTTTAATAATCTTATACTTAAAAATTAAAACAATCTCCGTGATGATTTTTATAAAAGTTTAACAGCAATCACTTAGTATATAATACGAACGTTAAAAGGGAAAAATGTTCTAAAAATTTTGCTCTTCTCACAGAGAAAGACATGAGATTTAGAGGTGACCATCTAAAGCTCAACTTCTTAAGTACACTGCAAAGAAAAAATCTTGTGTAATGCCCCCAAAAATTGACACTGTTTTGTACCAAACAAAAAATAAAAAGAGTAAACATGTGATTTACCTCATGGTCAGTTCGATCCCTTGCAAGAACTCCAGCCTCCCAGTCTTGAATTATGGCCCTTGCAGTCAATCTATGAACCAACTGTGCAGTGAAAAGAAAAATATTTTCAATATCGGAGTTTTCAGGAAATTAGATGTAAAAACTTATCAAAGATTACTGCTTCATGTCTTTCATTTGAATAGGATGAAATATATACACATCTAAACGTTTACATAATTTTATGAACATAATTTACACAAGAATACAACATATTTGATTATACAAATAAGATTATTGTTTTGACAGTTATGTTCAATTCTTGAGAGTTGGTTGAATGTTTTGGCATTAAAAAATATTTTTTAAATATGGTAATATAAAATCCACCACAGAACAAGTCAAGTTTTTGTGATGTCCATAGATCATGTTAAAATGTTTTTATTTGTACAATCGAAGAGGAACTTTTTCTTTGAAACAATACTTAAGCAGTTGTATCCAATGATAAAAAAGCCTTAAATTATTTTTAAAAACATTGTATAAAGCCTGTCGAGGCGACATCCCTACAGATTGCGATGGGGCCTGTATTTTGTCACACATTACTTATTATTCCTCGGAGCTCACACTTAAAGGGAATTAATGACAAGCTTAGAGTTACCAGTCCTTGGGTGATGGAGAGCTCTGAGGTGGAGACTACGGTGGAAACTTCTTGGCCCCCAACCACTGCTCTCAAGTTGGCCTGTGGCGTGCAATTATCAAATAATAGATTGAAATAGGAATCATTACTGAAAATATAATTATAAAAGTTGGTTGCTTGTGCACTCATTGAATTAAACTGGATTGAATTTTCTTTAGAAATGGAGGCCTTTTGCCCAAGCACCAAGATAAAAGGTACTTCCAGCCATAACAAAAATACCAAAAGAAATTTATTTTCACAAAATCTATCAGAGTTGATATTACAAAATAGAAAATGAATGAAATATACTGCACAATAGACTATGAAAGGTATTTACAATATCTGCAAAAATGATACATTAAAAAGCATGTTAATTTTATTTAGATAAAACCAATACTGAATTTGGAATTAATTAAGAGGGATCAAAAACGTTCATAGACTTTTTTTTAAGTAGGTGATTATAGTGATTTACTTAAGCAGACCTCTGTCCACATTTTTTTTCTAACAACTATATGTTAGGATAGCTTTTCATGTGTTATATTTTGAATAGTGTTTTGTAAATGTCATTGTGCGTGTCTTTGAACCGGTTCTGTGTTTGTTGGTTTTTTGTGTATTCATGATCTGTGTTCATTGTGAGCTTTTGTCAGTAATGCGGTTTCTAGAAAGTTCGAATGTTACCTTTAAATAGAGAAGAGATTTGGGATCTCGGCACTTTTGGTCGGGTCCTGTTCTTGTGCGGTATGTAATGTTAGGTACGTTAACGTTTATGTTGTATTTGTAATAGATGTTAAAGTAGAAGTATTTTTCGTATTTAAAATGCACTTTAATATCATTCTATTCTAATTAATAAACCTTTTTTTAATGCAGTCAATGTGTTTGTTTGCTCATTTGTTTATTCTCCGCTGAGTTATGTCCTAACACTATACATTAAAAAATATGACCCTAAAGATGTTTTTGTTTTTGACTTTTTTTCACACAACAGGTACCAACTAGTTTTTAAGACAGCCCCTGTCTAGTACACAGCTAATTAGAAGAAAACATGTGGGCTTCTGATAAGTACACAGAAAATGATACTTTATTCTAAACACTAATGCTCCACTGTACCTTCATTAAATATCAAGCTTATTGAATATATTTTTAGACTTTCCTGTTATGGAGTTATTTGAATAAGTGTATACAGACATATCAAAATCATTCAATTACAAAATTCAGCCAAGAATTCTTTATGAAATAAAAAAAATGTTTGATTTTATTTTGATTCCACATCAAAACAGAATATTTTAACTACATCACTGCATGATTCTTCCATCTCTTCATAAGACACAGAATTTTTCATACAAAGTTGATTCATGTTTTCCCCATCACAAAAAGAAATGAAGTGTGTCTCTTTGCTACAGAGTTTTTTATTGTATTTTATATCTTACCATTGTACAGTCAGGAACATAACCATAAACGATTTGCTGGGAGCCACTGAACAGAGCTGTGATCTGCCGCGGGGCCTGCACCGGTGGCATCAGGGGGTCCTCGTACTGGCGCCACTCCACAGACACAGAGGTCAGGCCTGGCTGCCGCGCCTTCACCACCTGGCTCTCCACCTGGGAGCCAAATATAAACAATTAAATTGGAATCCTGATAATCTCAATGCCTTGAGACTGAAAAAGAGGTGACTTTTAGCAATCTAGAGCTGACTTTATCTACTAACAATGAAGAACAAATTTAAACTGGGACTTTAAGTAAGAGTTGATTTCAAGTTTAAACTTTAACAGTGCTCCACTCTCTCAGTATATTTTCCTTTTTCTGAGGAAGTAAATGAGAACAGGGTTAAAAAGTATAATCATATCATTTCTTTGATTTGCGTAGTTGAAGTCTTCAAACAGATAATTGTCGTTGAAGTTAAAACAAACAAAAAAGCTCTGGGAAATAACTTCACTCAGAGAAATGTTCAAAAGTTTTTTATATAGTTTAACTTATTTAATGTTTTCAAAGTTCTTTTTACAATTCATAACCAAGTAAAAGAAAAATTGGGAAAACAAAGTTTGCTATTACACTCTGTAAGACTAAAATCTAATCTGAATCTCACAGAGTTTATGCCTCACAAACAATACTTTTATTATAGGGAAAGAATACTTATACACACCTTGGCCTGCCACTTTGACTTTGTCTTTAGATCAAAATACTCAAAAGCTCCAGCAGAGACTCTAGCCAGAGCCCTCAGTGTATGGATGTTACAGGTAGGGCTGAAAGGGGGGTGGAGGAACATAATCATTCTATCAAGATAAAACACAATGGAAAACAGAACCCTCAGATCTGAATATAATTGTGGGATCCCAGCAGGGACCTGACATATAGAAATCATGCTCGCTTCCAATAATGTTAATAATATGGACGAGTTATAGTGCTGTTAAATAGAACAATGAGATAATAGAAACATTTCCTACTTTCTAATGTGTTTAATTTGGGATAAGCTTTAGTATTTTCACTTAATTTATTATTTTTGTGCACTTGTTTCATGATTGATAGTTGAGTGGTATGTTTTTGTTCGACGAATTAATAATCAAAAAATGATACCGGTACAAAGAGTATCATCGAAATGGAAAACGAAATTTTTCGAAGGGTCTAAATCATCCTCCGAGGGTTAAGTAAGGATCACAAATAAAAGAGTTATTGTCTATAAAAAAGAAATCAACTTGAAATAAAGTGTCACTCTGTTGTAAACAAAAATAATAAGAGTTATTAACCATTGCTAAGTTAAAATCTGCTCTATTTAAAGGAACAGCTTCCTCCCAGTTACATGAAGCAAGTTAATGTCTGTCATGCATCATAATTTTAGGATGTACAATAAAGTTGCTTCAAAAAACAACTGAAAATATGCAATAGTATATATTTTTTTCCCCTCATGACTTTACTCCAAAAAAGCAAAACATTTTATTGAGAAAACTAACACCAATACTTTCACACAACACTAAAGGTGAATATTCAAGTGTTCCAGCTGAATCTTAAGAAAATAAATTGTCTCTTATTTATCATATTATAGGATTAATTTCTATCAAACATCATACATTTAGGATTTATGATAAGCTTCTTTCAAAATAAGAAATGAAATGGTACAATAGTATCATATTTTTCTTTATCCTTTTACTTTGCTCCATTAAAGCAGTACATTTCATCAGGAAAACGTACAATAATGGTAATACTTTTACCTAACACCAAAGGAGAAGATTCGAGTGTGCCAACTGGATTTAAGAAATTGAATATTCTCTATTAATCTACCCCACTACTATCCTCCATTAAAGCAGTATCTTTTTTATGAAAACCTACACAAACGCTAATACTTTTACCTAATACCAAAGGTGAAGATACGAGTGTGCCAGCTGAATTTAGCTGCCTCCTCCAGGACCAGTCTCTCCTCAAGAAGATGGCCATCTGATAGAAGGAAGACATTCCTCATCATTGGCGGACTGCCAGCGTCTCCAGGTGGGAGCAAATGGAATGGTCGCAGGGCGCTATACATATTCGTGTTGCCCATCATCATTCTGGATGACTTGAAGGTCACAAGGTCATGGTAATGGTTGATTTCTTTAAGTATCAATTTCAATTCAATTCAAATTCAATTTCAATTTCAATTCAATTCAATTTTAATGTTAATTCAGTCAATATATATTAAGAACATACATATTGAAAATTAGGAAACATATCACTAACAGGGCTCCAGAGCGGCATACCCTGGTCTATTTATACTGAAACTGACCCAACCAGTAAAGAAACACACAGATGCTACAGGGAGGCTCAAATCCACAGCTCTGGCTTCAGAAGCTGATGCCCTGACCCCAGCACGTTGCAAGTGCACATTCTCCACATTGCGTTTCTCGCCTCAGCTTATAGGATTGGTGAACCGCCTAACTCTTTCCTAACAGAAAAACCTTCACCTCTTTCATCATTGTATAGTTCCGCTATATATTCTGACCAACTTTCTCAGACTTCATCTTCTTCCACAAGGATCTTTCCATTTTGTATTTTATACATCATAAAGCTGCAGATGAATGTTACCACAAACTTCCTTAATCTTTAGTTAGTATTAGTGCATAACTTTCAGATTCTTCTCAAGATGACTGCTTTCTATTTCTGAACATTGTTCTTTTAGCCTGGTCTCTTTTGCTGTTTACCACTTATAAATGATAAATAAGTGATAAATACACATATAATATATAAAAATTGTTGAGATAAAAAAAAATGCGAAGAGGTTAAGCAAGAAGAAAAATAATTTACATAACAAAATAATTTAAAGGCTTTATTTTCAGTTTGCAAGCAGAATCGAATATCATGATTTTCTTTTCCGTTTTCAGATAATCAACAATAAAAAAAGATCTTACTCCTGCCTTAGTGGACCAAATTCTATTAGCAATTTTTTTACAAATCAGAACAGACTAATTTTTTAATGTTACCATAACATAGATACTGCTCTAACAGACACATTGATAAGCTGATGTCAAAATAGCATATTTCTAAGATATGTTCAACTGCTAGCCTGGTGACAATAGACTAAAAAATAGACCTCAAACTAGCAAAAAAGAACCTCAAAGGACAAAAAAAAAACTATTATGAAAGTGAAAGATAAAGAACACAAAAAAATTGCATCCACAGAAAAAAGTTCACTTAAATATTAAGAAGAAGCACACTTACCTCCACAAATAATTGAGCTGCCTCCATGGTCTCATCACTTCTCAGCTTAGGAGCAGGAAACAACTCCTCAAACTCTGGACAAGGAGATTTCATGCGAGAAAAAGTAATTAGATTTGTGTGATTATACAGTGGGGCCCACTTCAAATAAACAGCCTTAAATTTTTAGCTTTCTCAAGTTTATAGTAAATAGAGACAGTTAAGTGAAAAATAAAGGAATAAGTGTCTTGGAAATAGTAAGTGGAGTTTTTAGAAAAATACAAATATACAGAGCATCAGCTTTGCCAAACGTCATGTCGCACAGTACAAAGCCACTAGTAATGATGGTCGAGTCTTATGGCCTCAGTGGCGGATTATGTACAGTTTGCATTTCAATTCATGAAACAAGAAAAGAAATTGAGCAAAGTGAATTACTGCATAATTTTGTGGAGCATTGTGGAGTTATGAATGAGTTCTAAAGATGATAAGACACACACATCTTTCGCACGTCGCAACTAGGTTGTTACAGGCTGTTTAAGGGAATGCCCTTTATTGTAAAATCCACTGATGTTGTCTTCAAATTTCTTGCCAAGTTAAGGCCTCCATTTCAATATTTATTGCTGATAATGAGCTGAGCCCCAGTCCTTAGCACATTTTGCACTTATTTAAGTTAGAGCAGAATAAGAACCTCGAAAGGCAGGAACAATGTGAAATATATATACGTGCCACTAAAGTGCTATCAGATTTTCTACCCCTGAACAGAAGCACATGTAATAAATGTCAACAATACACCTGAACCGCCACAAAATTCTCTTCATAATAGAATACCTAATGTTACATTTTTTTAAATTAATTAAAATCTTTTCAATTTTTTGCCTCATAGAAGTTGATAAACGTTAACTTTAATAGGAAATATGATATTATATTCTAAAAATTTAGCATTTTGAGACTATGTTGCATGATTTTTTTACAAGTAGCCCATAACCCCAGAAGCTACTTTAAGAAACCTAATGAACATAATATACCAACATATTTCAAAAGGCATCTCAGTGATATTACAGAGCAAGGTTAAAAATCTTAACTTATTGAGGAAACAAAGTTCCTTTACACCCAGCAAGCTCTGTATTAATCATATTCCCTTTCATTTATTGATGAAAGCTTGCTTGGTTTCCAATCACACAAGAGGGGACTACCTGAGCCAAAACGGACAATGTTGAATTTAAATCCTTCAGGAATACTCTGCAGGACAAGGGAGGCAAGTTTCAGTATTTGCGTCTCCTTCATAGAGTTGGACATATCCAGCATGAGAGTTATCTCCCCGCCCAGCAGCGCCTCGAGTTCAAACTCGGGATAGAACGTGAGCATACAGGCCTGGGGAAGGTGTGTGATGGAATAAACAGACATCGAAATAAATTAATATGTTTGTATGGCAATTTTTTTTCAACTATTTTTGTAATACAATTTTCACAAATAGGACAAAAATTAATGAAGAAATTGAAAAATATGTAAATGATGTTTTAACCAATGAAATCGATGAATATTTCGGAGGATTCTCAGCCTCCCTGTCACATTATGACGGTTATATCACTGATGGTAGCCTTAATCTCTATAAAATAAGAGGGCTGAGGAATGAGCGAGATACCCTCTGTAGAGATCTTGGATAACCTGGCAGTGTTTAGTTCAGCGATTTTAAGACGGCTGTACCATTGTGGTAATTGCAATTGGCTCACTTTTATACTGTACTGAGTTTCTTTGTATAGTAGGCCGACACGTGCTGTAACTGCCAATGCTTCACTTGATAATCTTTGCTCATAATGATTACCCCCTCAAATGGCCTGCACTCTCAAAGCAGACGGTGCGATACTCGGCAGGTCGCCAAAAATGTGGTCTGATATTTTTCTAGAAATTCATGGGATGTAGATCTAATTAAATTTAAATATTATTAGCGTTGGCTTAGTAGGGGCGTAAAGATCCAAAGGGTCCAAGGTTCAAATCTTTGGTGTCCCCGCTTTTTTTCCACCCATTCCCTTTTTTCCGCCCATCTATGTAGGAAACCTATGGGACACAACATTTATTTGAAGATTGCATTTTTAGCAGTATAAAGCGCCAGATAACTTTAGCATTAGTGCTCTGAATTGACGAGTAGGGAGTCAAACATTTTAAGGAGTAAAGGTGAAGTCTATTTACCCGATGATGTGCCTTGGTTGGATGCTGCTCTACCCACATTCGCGGCACATGGATCTCCGCAAGACCAATAAGCAGCCTTCAGGAATACTCTGCAGGACAAGGGAGGCAAGTTTCAGTATTTGCGTCTCCTTCATAGAGTTGGACATATCCAGCATGAGAGTTATCTCCCCGTCCAGCAGCGCCTCGAGTTCAAACTCGGGATAGAACGTGAGCATACAGGCCTGGGGAAGGTGTGTGATGGAATAAACAGACATTGAAATAAAATAATATGTTTGTATGGCAATTTTTTAAAAACTATTTTTGCAATACAATTTTCACAAATAAGACGATTTAAAGACGGTTGTAACATTGTGGTAATTGCAAATGGCTCGCTTTTACACTGCACTGAGTTAATTTGGATAGTAGGCTAACACATACTGTAACTGCGGGTGCTTCGCTTGATAATCTTTGATCATTACCGCATCACGTGGCCTGCGTTCTCAAGCAGACGGTGCGATACTCGGCAGGTGTCCAAAAATCAGGTCTAATATTTTTCTAGAAATTCGTCTGATGTAGATATAATTAGATTTAATTATTATTAGCGTTGGCTTAGTAGTAAAGATTCAAAGGGCCCAAGGTTCAAACCTTTGGTGTCACCGCTTTTTTCCACCCATTCCCTTTTTTCAGCCC
This sequence comes from Elysia chlorotica, assembly GCA_003991915.1. Classification (NCBI taxonomy): domain Eukaryota; kingdom Metazoa; phylum Mollusca; class Gastropoda; family Plakobranchidae; genus Elysia; species Elysia chlorotica. Next base: position 205,028 of record RQTK01000566.1, on the reverse strand, counting down.
ATCTATGTAGGAAATCTATGGGACACAACATTTATTTGAAGGTTGCATTTTTAGCAATATAAAGGGTCATATAACTTAAGCATTAGTGCTCTGAGTTGACAAGTAGGATGTCAAACGTTTCAATCCTCAGCTGATATTTCCATTTCTGTATTGATAACTTTCAATTGGGGCAACAAGAGTTCTAGACGCATAATCCTTTCAGTCAACAGACGAATGCACACAGAAGGAATGTTGTACCATGTAAAAAAGGATTCGAACTGAAACATACGACACCCATAGCTATTTACAATTAAATAAGCTTCATTGTGATCACCTGCAGGAAAGAAAGTAATAGCTGTCTTCTCCTTTATTCCTCCCACACTATTAGTAATAAACGATTAATAAAAAGCAGAAAAAAACAAGAGAGTGAAAGCAACCAACTTCTCAGTACAATAGAAATGTATAGTTTTATGAAATCATAAATAGAAATAAGGAAGAAAATATTAGCAATAGCAGCGCAAAACTAAGTCAGTCAACCAGGGGAACAGTCATGCCACACCCCATTTTTTCACACCCAGTCCCCTGTGCCAGACCCATACTGGCCATCTGTCTGTCAGGCGGCCTTCAAATCGTCTAAGGGGTTTATGGGCATCAAAGTTTTCAGCTACTGTCATAAGTGGAGGTGCTGACAAGTGAGGTGATGAATGTTTCATTAAGTTATCACAAAGAACCATGCGAGATATATGCAGGTGTTAAATAAGTTCAGGTCTTCAATTTCTCAGAAGTATGACATTTACAAAGTGTTTCACAAATAAAGAAAACAAAGTTTTAAAATACGACCAGTCAATGTAAGATGTAAGTAAAGGTAAAGTCTATATACCCGATGATGTGCCTTGGTTGGATGCTGCTCTACCCACATTCGCGGCACATGGATCTCCGCAAGACCAATAAGCAGCAAGAAACCCGAGCCAAACTTCTGCCGACCGGCCAACTCCACAAATGCCTTTGATGCGGTTTGCTACAGGAAAAGTAGAGATTAAAATATAAAATTATTGCAGGCCGTTTCAGAAATCATAGACGAATTAGAATCAGAGTTTGTTTTTACAGACATCAGCACAGTAAAGGCTTATTGTGCCCATAATGTCTTAAGACAGTTAATGCAGTACACTAGTAGCAACAGTTTCTCTGAATGCTAAAAGCATAAAAATTGTGTATAAATGGTCAGTTAAAATTGACGAATACAAACAGAGCAGATTAAATGATTCATGTGTAGGATTATTACAGAAAAGCCTTCGTAATGTCTCTAGTAAAAGTATTCAGATACACAGACGCATTTAGAAAAAGAAAAATTACTTTTATAAGATGTTCATAAAGTTTAATCATGAGAAAGCTAAATGCAAAAACCTTGAGTTTTTAACTGAAAACCAGACAGCTATGGATGGTCCAGAATATAAGCCTAGCTCTGGATTAACGCTCATATTAACAAATGACTATCAATTTTCAGATTGTTTAAATATACTGCGGTTTTTTAAATAATAA
>RQTK01000566.1:184999-203414 GCA_003991915.1 Elysia chlorotica | reverse complement strand
TAATAATAATAATAATAATAATAATAATAATAATAATAATAATAATAATAATAAAAGGCTTGTAGAGAAAAACGCTCAGACACTTACCTTCACTTTCACTTTATGAGTTGGACAGTGCAAAGTGCGTATGTCAAAGGGCATCTCCACAGCAACTTGAACTGATGTTCTCATGGCTTTTGTTGCATGGCTCTTTAGCTCAGTCTGTACAAAATTATTATTCGAAATTGCAAAATTTTATTTCAAAATATACACATTAAAGAAAGTATCATACTTCTTTTTACAATAACAATCCATTTTTCTATTATAAATATGGTTGATTGCAAAGATGATGTTTTCAGGGCTTCATTGATCTTAAATATAGTCAGAGATTGTATAATTATACGATCCACTATCTTAATCCGCTTCTTTTCTTATGTCTTATGATAACATATTGTAGTTATTGAATTACTGGCACAAAAAACACCTTTGAAAAAAAAAACCCATCTTAAATAGTTGCTTCTTAATCTTTAAGCTCTCATGCCCATTCCATGTTTTGAAGGAGAGTTTTAGATAGATGTATAAATGGAAAGAGTATTTTTTTGGTCTTCCGCCATATTTTGTGATTTTACCGGCCGCACACTGTGGTCGCTCGGGTTTAAAGAGTTAATATAATTAAATATTTTGTTTGACCTATGTGTGAAGAAAATAAAGGTCTATGACTAGAAATTTTCAAAATTTATTTTAAAAAGGATCTTCAATGATCCATTTAAAAAAATTTTTTTAATGGATTCTGTTTTTAATTCTTCAATTTCTGCACTTTGTTTTAATTCTGTTTTCTGTTTTAATTCCTGGCATCGCTGACACAATAAAATATTTGCAAGCTGTTTTGCTCAAATGCACACATATGTTGGTGTGGGAGGGGAGAAGGAAATCTTTATTCTTAGAGGATTCCCAAACTAACACAAAATTTGTGACCCCCTTCCCCTCCTCAAACGTTGTGTAACCTTGCCAGACATCCTGTTATAAAAAAATACAAACTTGAGCACAAGTAAGAGTTAAAGGATCAACACCCACCCTTTCCTTCACGTTAATAGGCGCACTGTTTTAAGTTTATTCTATTCCTTAGCTAATTTCAATTGCTTGTTTAAAAATGCCAAAATACAACAATAAAAAAGATTTTGTCCTTCAGTACTGTTGAACAATAAATCTTAAATTTGACACAGAGTGCGAGAGGGAGAGAGAAAGAGACAGTGACAGAGAGAGAACATGTCTGTCTGTCTGCAATGCATGTGTATGTATGTGTACGTGCGTGAATGCATATGTATGTACGTATGTACTTAAGTGCATGCGTATGTGCTACGTGCATGCGTGTGCGTGCGTGTGTGTGTGTGTGTGCGCGCACGCGTGTGTGAATGTGTGTGTGTGTGTATTATGTATGTATGTATGTATCACCTGAGTAGTCTGAAGCAGAGCAGATTTTTCCTTCCATGGAGCAACAGTTCCTGGCAGTCGAAAACTGACTTTCTCATCCTCAACTCGAAGCTCCGTGATGTAGGTGATCTTGATGAGAACACAAGCGCCAGCTGGCAGGTTCCCCACACTGACCGTGAAAACATCCTGACACCAGTAGATGACAGTGTTTAAAAACATGTACATAAATATATAACATATAAATAATCAAGACCGTAACGCTCTGCCAACCATCTGATAAGTAAGGTTTCAAAAACTAGCAATTTTTTAAGCATATTTGCAGTTCAAGCTCTCTTTTGGTTTTGGTTTTTTCATATCTTGATTCTTCTTTCACATTTTTCTTACAGTTGTTGAAATTAAATTTATCCTTCATCCAATTATAATCCTGGACCATAGCCCTCACCATAGTGCCACCCGCACCCTTTTGGGCTCAAAAGGACATAAATTTTTTAAATTACGTTTACATATTCAACTTTTCGACCCACTCACTAAAACAGTTTGTTACGTGTAAAAGGGTTTTATGTGCAAAGGATCCTAGCCCAAAAAATATTTTGCAGTTGCCCATGAACTGTGTAAAAGAGGCCTTGCATGGAAATCAATTTAAAATCCAATTAAATAATTTAATTCAGTGATATTGAGAGTGTACGCAAGTCAGACCACTCCTCAAACAGAACATACTCTGTCGTGGTGGTTGAAAATCTGTAACGAAGGGCTGACACAGATGTTTACATGACCAACCCTGTGACTGACTCACCGGCGTCTCCTCATCCTGATCCATGAGATAAGCCCCGTGTCCCTCGCTGATCGCTTTCTTGTATTCTTTGTGGGCCATCTCTTTCTCTTTGACTTGTCCCACCACATGCTTGCCATTGATGAAAGCTTCAAAGCCACACACTGCGGCAGCCTCCGTGAGCGGGAAAACATACTTGGCCTCTATGGCATGGCTGCTGTTGTTATAGTATTCCTGCAGAACTACCACCTGGAGAAAGAAAACAAGATTATACACAGTAAGAGTGCATACAGTCCATGTGTTAGCAGGATGATTAGTATCTAACTCATGGTAAAGTAACAATGAAAATGCTCCAATTCATTCTTTTTTTAATTGTCAAAGAATAACAATAGGAACTTTCTTAGAGGCACACTGATACAGGTCAATAACATTAAGAATGTTGAGACACGCTAATACGGATCAATCAGATTAAGAATGTAGAGACACACTGATACCGATTAATCGGATTAAGAATGTTGAGGCACATTGATACAGATCAATTTGATTAAGAATGTTGAGGGACACTGATACAGATTAATCGGATTAAGAATGTTGAGGCACTTTGATACAGATCAATCGGATTAAGAATGTTGAGGCACTTTGATACAGATCAATCGGATTAAGAATGTTGAGGTACATTGATACAGATCAATCGGATTAAGAATGTTGAGGCACATTGATACAGATCAATCGGATTAAGAATGTTGAGGCACATTGATACAGATCAATCGGATTAAGAATGTTGAGGCACATTGATACAGATCAATCAGATTAAGAATGTTGAGGCACATTGATACAGATCAATGACATTAAGAATGTTGAGGCACATTGATACAGATCAATCACATTAAGAATGTTGAGGCACATTGATACAGATCAATCGGATTAAGAATGTTGAGGCACACTGATACAGATCAATCGGATTAAGAATGTTGAGGCACATTGATACAGATCAATCGGATTAAGAATGTTGAGGCACATTGATACAGATCAATCGGATTAAGAATGTTGAGGCACATTGATACAGATCAATCGGATTAAGAATGTTGAGGCACATTGATACAGATCAATCGGATTAAGAATGTTGAGGCACATTGATACAGATCAATCGGATTAAGAATGTTGAGGCACTTTCAAGGCCTTTGTTATTCCCAGTCAGATACAGTGGTTCTAAAAATAGATCAGCACAAGTAACAAATAATAGTCTTTCAGCTTTGCCATTCTTAAATTTGCACTTAAGGACCCAATGGTGACTACTCACTTCCGCGGCAAGGTCCAAGAGCTTGGCTCTGATGTGAACACCTTTGAGTTCAACCTCCTGGTCACCTGAGCCTAAAAGCCCGGCCTTCACCTTGTCCATAGGGTTAGCAACATCCAGCACATCATGAAGGCTGCAGTCTAAAAAAAAACAGTGATGAGTTATTTTGTTTGAATCTGTCACATGAATTATTTAACAGTGTAGGTTGTTTTTAAAATCCACTTATTCCAAGCAAATGAGCTGAAAATTCTATGGTTAATTGGCATAACAAAAAAAATACCTATGTTTATCGCTTATGTTTGATAGGCAAAGTAAAAGAAACCACACTTTTGTTACTGAGAATTATCATGTAAATCAATACAAAGTTAAACAAAATATATTTTACTATGAACATTTTAATATTGTGATTATATTTATCACCAATTCATTGCTACAATCATGAGTAATACATAGCCTAATTTTCGAGTTTGGTATGAGACACAAAATTGGACTCAGTGTGTTACCATTTGAGGCATTCAAATCACTTTTAAATCATAAAATATATATCTTTCAAGTTAAAGTTCCTTATTAAACAAAGAAAAAAAAAAGAAAAATTTGCAGAATACAAATAGGATATAGCAATAAAATTTGATCAGTAGCAACCTACTTTTGATATTCAGATATAAAAGAAAGAAGTAAAAAAATGTACCATTTTTGGTGTCATTATTTACTGTATCTGAGGAGATATAAGTGTCGTCTTGTGTTGCTATGTCTAGTGACTGAGGCATGTCAACATCAGTGGCAAACTCAACAAGGTAGCGCATTCGTTGCTGGTTTGTTTTGTACACAACATACTCATCAAACTTTTGTGTGGAGAAAAGAAAAAAACATTTTAAATAACTTTTTACATAACTAAATTAAAAATTTTAGTTTCTATTTCAATGCATAAAAAAGAACATGTACAAATCATGAGAAAAAAAAACCATACCATATATAGGATGGTCAGGTCCAAAATTTGTATGTGATTAAAGAGTAAGTAGATTGTAACTTTCAAAGCAAACAAGCAACGGATAGAATTACGAGGGGTGTTCATTATGTCCTTAGCTTGACCTTGAAGCAGATGTACTAGAGTAAAGAAATTTTGTGGGTAGCTAGATCATCTATGTTGAACACGGCATGCAAAATTTGGGGAAAATCGGAATTTTTTTTCTGCACCTTTTAGCGCATCAAGTAAAACAACCCCTAGGAAGTTGTCATTTGTTGTTTACAAATTGTCTGCCATGGAGGCTGTTAAATATCGCTCTGTCATCAAATTCCTTCACTTAAAAGGACAAACCCCCTCCAAGAGCTTGGCTCTGATGTGAACACCTTTAGTTCAACCTCCTGGTCACCCTGAGCCTAAAAAGCCCGGCCTTCACCTTGTCCATAGGGTTAGCAACATCCAGCACATCATGTGAGGCTACATGTCTAACAAAAACAGTGATGAGTTATTTTGTTTGAATCTGTCATATGAATTATTTAACAGTGTAGCTTGTTTTTAAAATCCATTTATTCCAAGCAAATGAGCTGAAAATTCTATGGTTAAGTAGGCATAACAAAAAAAATACCTACGTTTATCGCTTATGTTTGATAGGCAAAGTAAAAGAAACCACACTTTTGTTACTGAGAATTATCATGTAAATCAATTGATACCTCAATATAAAGTTAAACAAAATATATTTTACTATGAACATTTTAATATTGTGATTATATTTATCACCAATTCATTGCTACAATCATGAGTAATACATAGCCTAATTTTCGAGTTTGGTATGAGACACAAAATTGGACTTAGTGTATTACCATTTGAGGCATTCAAATCACTTTTAAATCATAAAATATATCTTTCAAGTTAAAGTTCCTCATTAAACAAAGAAAAAAAAAGAAAAATTTGCAGAATACAAATAGGATATAGCAATAAAATTTGATCAGTAGCAACCTACTTTTGATATTCAGATATAAAAGAAAGAAGTAAAAAAAAATGTACCATTTTTGGTGTCATTATGTACTGTATCTGAGGAGATATAAGTGTCGTCTTGTGTTGCTATGTCTAGTGACTGAGGCATGTCATCATCAGTGGCAAACTCAACAAGGTAACGCATTCGTTGCTGGTTTGTTTTGTACACAACATACTCATCAAACTTTTGTGTGGAGAAAAAAAACAAAAACATTTTAAATAACTTTTTACATAACTAAATTAAAAATTGTAGTTTCTATCTCAATGCATAAAAAAGAACATGTACAAATCATGAGGAAAAAAAACCATACCATATATAGGATGGTCAGGTCCAAAATTTGTATGTGATTAAAGAGTAAGTAGATTGTAACTTTCAAAGAAAACATTTAACGGATAGCATTTTTGGCTTGAGATGATGATCTGGCAAATGTGTCAGGCCTCTTTAGTTTCTTGAAGAATAATCATGGACTAGGAAGAAAATATTTAATGATGTGACATAATTAAATTTGTTTAGAATATACTCTTGCGCTCTGAAAAATAACCTTTACTTATAAATATCCTACATATGATTGCTCATGTTCAACTTTAAAATGACTATACTATTTAAAAAGTAGACATAATATAAAATCATTTTTGTATATTGAAACAGTGCAAACTTATTATTATTTTTAATCTACATAGCACAATAGCACAAATGCAAATTACCTCAAACAGTGATTCATTGTCCTGGCGTCTACCTACACCATGAGTGCTGTCATAACCATCTGGTGCTGAAATCAGGGATGTATCATGCTCAGTGTAGTCTTTAGTAGCACCGAGAGCCACTTCACTTATCAATAAGAGACGTGTTCCCTTGGTATTACTTGGGGCTGAATATTTCACAGATGTGCTGCGAACAACAACAAAGATAATCTAGTACAACATACTCTCTTCTCCATCTTTACAATTTAAATCTAAATCTAAATTTAGGGCGGATTCACTCTATGTATTCAACTATTCCAGTAAAGATGTTCTTCTGTTTTTCCCAACTACTGTATTCTGTACTGATGGGAAATTTCATCTATACATCTCAAGCTTGGTTTTATGGCCAGCCCAGCAATACTTTGATTCTTTGATTTTGTATCTGATATCTTCAAATTGTGTCTGCTGCTTAGCATTTCTTTGCTTTTTCCTAAATGCATTGTGAGGCCAACACTTCATGTAATGAGGTGAGCATGCCTTTAATTTTTTTGACTGGTGTGATAATAGAACAATAATATTGTTCAATTACTATCTCGCCCCATCTTTGCTGGCAAAATTATTGTCGACAAAATTGGGGCGAGATAATAATTGCCCATCGATCTTGATCCATTTGCTACTCCAGTTGATAACATTGATCATGTTACGCAACATGCATTGAATAGTTTGGGGAGATGTCACCCTGTCAAACTGACCACTCAGCTGAGCTGTAGCCCTGAAACACAGCCTGCAAGGTCAGGGCAGATTGAGTTGACAAAATATCAATTCACACAAACAAAGTTTCTACAATGTCTGTAAAAAAAACAACAACACCTCAAATATAAATGAGACCACAATTGCTACTGTGTTCGATTTAATAAATTATTGCTGTTGTGTAATAGGAGTCCTATCCATAGGATATCGTTATTTCACTGCCCTTAGACTCTTTCCCCCACCCACCCAGATTTATATTATCAAAAGACATACAAATCCCAGCTGGCTCACTCGGCTGGAGGAACAGAAATTTGCCTGGCTAAATCATTATTGGAATAACCTACCTGGATGCACTGGCAAAGTAGATGCCACTCCCCAGCATCCCTGCATCACTGCGAGTGCCACCATAGTCATCAACAATTACTTTTGGCAGAAGTAGTCCCCTGATGTAGAAATAAGATGTGAAGTTATGCAATTAGTTTGAGCAAATGCACGAAAAGCATCAAGGCTGATATACCTACTCTTCTTTTCTTTGTGGTTTGCTGTCATCCATTGATTTGTAACTTTAAATTCCTTTTACAGAAAAAAAAATTAGAATTTGATGTACATAAAAAGGGACAGATTTATCTATGAATGATGTCAATTTCACCATATCAAAGAAAATCAAAACAAGGCCTTGTTCTTCTTTTTTTTTTTTTCCTTTCCCCCCTTCTACTTCCTAACATGATTACTACATTTATATTGATTGATAATATGTTCTATGATAGCTACTTCATTATGTTTTGTAATTTCTGTCTCTTGTTATCCATGAAAATATAGGTTACTATAACCCTATTTCACTGTCTAAACACTGGGTTAAACAAATTTTAAAGAAAAAAATTAATTAAATAAAAAATAAATAAATAAATTTAAAAAAATCAAAACAAAGACTCAATTTTTCTGTGACAGTTTTCAGTCTTGACTATTAGGCTGTTTTTCTCTTGGCATTCTTGCATGTAATCAAATGTTTTGTTGTAGGTAACTATAATATAAAGAAAAAGATTCTGATCCCTTGCTTGACGTCTACAAATTGTAATTATAAGAGATATTATTGTGTTAGGTTCTTCTAAGACAGTTTAAAAGCCTGTTACCTTGATAAAATTCCAACAAAATTCTCAACCCTTGAGGAATGGAAGAGAAGCTTCGTAGGCTTGAGATCATGCCTGAAGTCAACATCCTCAACTTGGCGCCAAACCTCAAACACATTCAAGACAGATAGTTTTGAGCCATCACTGAGGACAAAAAAGTTTTAGGTTTTATAAGTATACAAAAGATCATGAAATCTGCAGAAGTTTAAAACACATAGAGTTTGGACGTGCTTCAGCCATAAGTCAGTATGTTTTGAATAAATAGCAATTTTAAATTCATTTCCAATTTTTAAATAAATATGTAGCATATCAAGTCCAGTTTTATTTGATGCCTCTGTGTGTACTTTCTACTACAAAATCATTTAGGATACAACCTGGGTATATCTGCAGAAATAATTATATGAACATAATAGGCACAGTTTGTAACACTTAAACAACTCACCATATGCTTGACAAAACCAGGTTCTGTACCTCCTCCCTCTGGGTACCAGACAAGGCAGTGATGCGACAACGCAGGGCAGCATACTTGGCCTCCACGACTGCCTGGCTTTCATAGTTGGTCATTTCACCCACTGACACCATATCTTTCACAAGCTGCACAACATTTTGTATAGGAGAAGCAACTGATCATGTGTAAAACTGAAGAGATTTCAAAATGTGAATGGACCCAGATAAATGCTAGGCTGTTACTGACGAGTGATCGACGGCACACGCAATTTTTAGCTGGACAACACCAAATATGCATTTTTCAACCATGATATGCACTGACATAGTCGGGAGGTCAAATACGTACTAAATACATATTATACATACTGGTTGGCAGTTATTTAAAGTGATCCTTATATCTCCTGTATTTGTCAAATAATTACAAGTAATTTTTTGATTCCATTTGAAATTTACTCAAGCGTTCATAAACCTCATTTAGATATTACGGGTTTAGAAAGCTTCATTAAAAAAAAAAAGCTTTTATCTTCTAAGCAGTAAAAGTTTACCTGACACAGATCTCTCTTTTTCGTCAGCCATTTTTTCCATTGAATTTTCACCGATTCCAGGCTTTCATTTTTGTGATTTAAAGTGTTGTAAAACTCTCTTATGGTGTTTTGAATATCTTCATCACTTTGGGAGGTTTCGAGAGCAGAGCTGATCTTGGACAAAATAGCCTCTGCTTTCTCCACCTGAGAATAAAATGTTTGAAATTACAGTTACATTGCTAGCCATGGGTTAAATACTTAGACATCTAAACCAAAACAATTATTAAAGAACTTTAGTTATTTGTCATAAAAATGAATATCAAATACTGACTTTCAAAAAGAAAATATTCATCTGAGACCTTTATTAGTAGAAAAACACCAATTGCCTTTCATTATAGGAAATTGTGACAGTGTCAAGCTTGGTAATTGGTTTCCTTTACTTGTTTCCTAACATCCAAAAAGGAGAGGAAAGTCTAACTGTTATTGGTACATAGCCCATAATCTAGAAACCTACAAAAATGTTTTTTGAAGTTATAGAAAAAATGTAAAAAATTCCATAACAATTATTCCCTTTTAAATTTTTTTAAAATAAATCTATAATCCAAAGACCAATATTTAAAGAATGATCTACATTAGGTAGAAAACTTTACAGTACAGCTAATGCAATACTCGTTTCAAATTCTGAAAAGGATCATCATCATCATCATCATCATCGGTATTTTGATTAACATGCAGGTACTGGGGCAACATCCACATCAGTGGACCCCCTTCCAGGTAGCTGGCTTGCTGCACGCATGGCTGATCTCACACCAGATTTCCAGGTGTTTCTGTCATGAGGGTCAGTTTTTGATAGTTTCCAGTCTTTCCGATCCCTCTCTGTCACCTGCTTCAACATCAGAATTTATGAATTGTTTGAATTTGATAAAATGGCTCAAACAACTCAAAGCACCTGGTCCAGTTTGATCGAAGAGAGGTTGCCAAGGAGTGAGGTCACCTCCGTCATGGCCTCCCTCCACACATGCTCCACCAAGTCCTGGACCTGACCACTGCATCCATCCTGCACCTGGACACTTTCTGCCAGTTTCTGCAGAGGCCACAGGTTGCAAAGAGAAGCATGAATGGATGGAAAAAAAATAGAGAGAGAGAGAGAGAGAGAGAGAGAGAGAGAGAGAGAGAGAGAGAGAGAGAGAGAGAGAGAGAGAGAGAGAGAGAGAGAGAGAGAGAGAGAGAGAGAGAGAGAAGAGAGAGAGAGAGAGAGAGAGAGAGAGAGAGAGAGAGAGAGAGAGAGAGAGAGAGATTAAGAAAAGGAAGAGAGTAGAAAAAAGGAAAAGTTGAATTAAATTGTGGAAACAATAAAAATTGCAAAAGTAAATGTGAAACAAGAAAAATGACTGTATCTGCTTTCAAATGTTGGACTTGACTACTGAATGGAACTTTTCATTTTTTTTTTTTATGAAATGTTGAATTTCAGGTGATATATTTAATAAACAAATGAAAACACAAAGCTAAAAAACAAAACAAAATTTACATCTCAGTTGAAAGAAAAAAAACAAGTCCTACAATAAACACCTGATAACTTTTTAATTTCACTTTTGAAACAGCTCTCTGAAAAACCTGTTGACAACTTACAAATAATTGTAAATAGAAAAGTGCTTCAATCCAAAAATATACCTTTTGGAAAATTTGCATATCAGTTTCTAAGTGGAGGAGCTCAAATAAACACTACAACTAAAGCAAACAATACTTTTACCAACTTCAAGAAATTTATCAAAGGACCAGTAACATAATGAGAATGGAACCATTGAATTGTATTTTGGCTTTGTAACCCTTTTCCTTACTACAAGATCTCTGTGCTCTATGGGCCCTCACTTTTTAAAAAGACAAAATAGATTTTGAGGAATACATTCAATTTCAAAGTAGGAGTACATAAAATGTCAAGGAAAATTTGTTGTTTTAAGTACCGGTATTTTGATTCAAAGTCTTAAAAACTTAAGGGTCTTTTCTATCTCCTGGCATATGATTTCAGGGTAAAAAACCTACTTTCCTTAGCAAGGAAGAGCCTAGTCCCCTAACTGGTGATCTGCAGACTTGGGCTCCTGGCTTTCCCATCACTCTATTGACCAGCATGGCATAGACATCCAGGGCCTGCTCAGCTGAGCTGGTGTATCTCGACTCGCACTGGTTCTCTGCTCCTGTCTGCTCAATTAGAAAACAAAAGAGAGAATTAAATAAAAGTTAAAAAATAATTTGGACAAAAGAACCCAATGATATTGGTACACTGAGTAAAGAAAAAATCGTCATAGGTATTTGATTAAAAGGAGTAACGTAGAAAGCAACCTAATTGTGAATGCATGATATTTTCTTTATCATCTTGTATACACCTTCTTTACAATGATTTTAAAAAAATTTATTTGTCAGAAAATTGTAATTACAGATTGATGTTAAAATGCTAATTATGTTACTATCGTAATTTCAGATTATTATAAGCAGGTGTAATGCAAAAACTGGATGTTATGTTAACATGAAACTTTTCTTTTTATTCCCTGAAGTAAAAAAATTGAATTCAAACCTTGATTGAAATGGTTCTGCCACATTGAAAAAAGACTCTGTATGGGAAACATTCCGATCTCTGAGCACCCTCACATTTGTTGGGATCTGCCCCCAGGGGCCTTACGTGTGAGGATGCATGGAGCTCAACAACATAGCTGAATTCACAATCAGCAGCTGAGTTAAAACACTGAAAAAAAGAGGCATTAGTTGTGTTTTGTTTAAATTAAAATCAACATTTAATCACTCTTTTTTTTTTCAACAATTGTGTTGTTACATACACCTGGCCTTAAATGTCAAAGGAGTGATTAGGTTATACTATGATTGACTTTGCCTGTTACATTTAAATTGAATTGTACATGCATTTTTTAAGACAATTTTTTTAAATTGAAAAATTAGAAAGGTCATACTTCCAATGTCCATCAGAACTGAACAAAGAGTTAGAACAAAGATACAGAAGTAAACAAAGTAAAGTCTTCCCACCTCGACCAAAAATATGGCAAGAATTTCGCAGAAGTCAGGGGAGAGAACTCCTTGGTAATGCATGCGGGTTTGCATTGAAGCTTTCAATACAAGTACCTGTTTCTATGCTTAGTACTGAAGGTTTAATATTTCGCTCTTACAAATTATACACAGATAGTTTTGTGATTTTTATATCAGTCATCACATAGTTTAGCTAGTCTGATAGTTGATTTGATCAAACCTAACCTTATTGAAACTAAGCTTTAAAATTGCATCTAGGAAATTAGTATGTTCATAAAAAATGTGTCTGTTGCATGCATTCCTTAAATATCAAATATATTCAAATTTTATAAATCAATAATTTTGTATAAAATTAAAATCATTTTTTTACTCTTTCCAACAAGAAGAGTTCACATTTGCTCTGTTAATTCTTCTAGTTCTGTGTTGTTACTTAGTGATTTTTTTTCAACAAGGAAAACAGAGTGGACAGCGAAGCAAAGCGGAAGAGGTAGAATGTGAGCTCTAGCTCCAAGGTTGGAGGGGATGGGTCGCCTTTATCAATAAGTTTTACCATCCATAATATATTACACTCTGCTGATAAAACAAACAAATCCATTTCTATTTTTATTGACTTGGGAACAGCTGCAAAAGCTATTTAAACAATTAATAGTTCTTCGGAGGGAGAATTTCTTTCCTAGGTTTCCAAGGAGGATTGTATATGGCAGAATATCCCAGGACTAACATCTGACAATCATACATGCTGCCACACATGAGAAAATACAACCATTACACGGATACCAAGACTCCTGACTGAGCAGATTACATTATATTGACAGAGACCTGATCAGTCCAGGATGAAACCCAAGAAATAAATTTTGCCTAATCGTGAATGGGATCAAATCAGTATCTCTTAACTCTTCTTTTGAGCCAAATTAATAATAACAGTATAATTTTTGTTAGATTGGTATATTTTCCTGATAAATACCAAGGACCTTTTAGGTTTAAAAAAAAAGGTAATAATAAGGTGCATAAAATGGCATAAAATTTTGAATTATCTGGTGAAATAAAACTGAGTACGTACAGTCCATACTGAATATTTAACAACTTCGTGAAGCTTCTCATCATACTCAGGCTGAGCAGGATCATTTCCAATCCACACTTTCACAGAGCTTGGGTTAAAGTGAGCACCAAACCCTCTTCTCTTTTCTTTTGTTTGGTTGCCCATCTTTCCAGCTGAAAAACGAAAGAGCAAAATTAAAACTTAGTATCATATTCAAATTTTTATAATTTTACATTAGCTACCCTATATCATCCCATTTAAGACGTTCAATTTATTAAAGTGAAAATGAATGTACTCTTAGTTATAGATAAGGGAATAAAAACAGGTTAAGCAGATACATGCAATTAACAGTTAGGCAGGTTACAAAAGCAGGCTTCTATTCGGGAAGCTTTGTTAAATGCATTACATTTTCAAGGTTGTTTTGTTGTGTTTTGTGCGAAGAAAAAGTTTTTTGGATTTTTTTACTTTCTACTTTCTTTCTGAAAATGTTGCCAGACCAAAATGGAGCTATTCTTCAATTATCAGCTTTTTCATGATTTACAAATTAAAGATTTAATGTTTTACAATATCTTAATTTTTATTTCAGTAAAAATCAAGCAAGACACAATGACAATAGGTAATTAAAAACTTACCTGAAATTTTACCACTTTTAAAGTCAAGGGATGAAGCTTTTCCACCAACAACATAAACATCATAAGGCTGCAGCTTGCATGCTGCCAGGCAGTCCCAGATGTAATCAAGTTTAAGTACCGGAAGACCATATTTAACGGCCATACGGCATTTGGAGGAAATGTCACATTTCTCTGGATCACTTGTAACAACAAAATGACACTGAAAATATGGCAAAAACTCACACAATTTAAGTGATGCTCAATTCAAGATTATTATTAGGTAAAAGACATAAAATATCTTCTGGCAATGAACTGAGAATTATTGAATCAAGCTGGTGCCAATTGGATTTAATGGTTTAAATTAATATTATTTAAATTAATATTTGGGTAAGAAGAGACGGGAAAAGCAGAATTATTTTTGAACAACTGAGAAATAGGGCATGAAAGTACATGGCAATGATGTGCTGGTGCAATATCTATTAATTCTTTAAAAACTCAAATTACCTTTCTAGTGACAATATAGCTTATAGTTCCTCCATTGTCAGTAATCGCTTTTCGAAGCTCAGATTTATTTTTGAAGCTCAGACTTGTTCCAAGATCCACAGCAATCTGCAGACCCTTAAATACATGTACCTGCATTTTGTCGACGTGTGGTTGTCTGGGGACATATCATAACATGAGTCATAGAAGTATATATTACAAATCTCAATACCATGTTAAATCTCTAGAGGCAGTTATTAAATGTGTTAAGGGGAGGGACAAAACCTGAGAGTGCTGTTCTTTGATGTATTTGGTTTGCTTATGTGTTGTTTTTTTTTCATTTTACTTTATACTTTATAGCCATACATAAAAAAGAAGAAATCATTTTTTTCTTTACTAAACATCAGATTACCAAAATCTGATCAAATTTGTTTTAAAAAGCCTCCTCTTTATGCGTGCCAAGCACCAACCTAATACCAATTTTAATAGCAATTTCATTAGTGTTGGGGGAGATGTCTGATTGAGAATAACCTCAACTATGTCAGCTAATGCTCTAGACTGCAAGGGAAGGCCTGTGGTTTGAATCTCAGCTATGGCAACTCTTTTTTCCCTTGTTCTTCCTAAGCACTTGTAATGTGAGTTGGTTGTAGATCTACAGATTTAAAAAAAAAATAATAATAAAGATATAGAAATTGAAGCCTAATTTAGATTTTTTAAAGGGTTCTACGTTTAATTAATGCTGTAGATATACATCGGGATTGCCACCAATGAAATACAAAAAAGTCTGAAATTCTCAGTCACTCACAAAATTTTAATTCTAGTTCTAAACGGTCTGATAGTCCATAGATTCTGCTTTGGTAGGCTACTGAGAAGGAAGGATCTTAAAAAATTAAGAATCAAAAAACTATAAAAAAAATAAAAAAAATAGTTATTAAAAAATTAAAAAAATAAAAAATAAAATAATAAAAAAAATAAATAAAAAAAAAAAAGAGATAAATGATTTTAATAATATAAAAAAAAAAAAACTAGATTCTATTTTTAGATCTAGATCTAATGCTGCAGTGTACATCTGTGTCCCAAACAAGCTAATTTATTGTTCTGATCTAGTGTCCATTTTAACAAACTGGCTCTATCTTTCTTTCTCTGTGTATGTGTGTGTGTACAAGTATGTGTGTGTGTGAGAGAGAGAGAGAGAAAGAGAGAGAGAGAGAGAGAGAGAGAGAGAGAGAGAGAGAGAGAGAGAGAGAGAGAGAGAGAGAGAGAGAGAGAGAGAGAGAGAGAGAGAGAGAGAGAGAGAGAGAGAGAGAGAGAGAGAGAGAGAGAATCTAGAGACTTGCGACCACTTTTCCTCCCAACTTCCCTTTCACAAGTTTGTTTTCACATTTTACTTTCAGTGTCAGGGAAATGGGTAATTCTGAGAAAACTAGTTCTAAGTTAGTTACTCTGTATCCTCGGGCATCAGCTCCCCTATTGCTTTCCTTATAGTTTTTTCCTTATAATCAAAGAAAGCATGCATTGCATAGAATAATAATTCATCTATGTTGACACATCCAAGTGATTGTTTATCTTTTCTGCAGAATAATTCATAAAGATCATATAGATCTAATCGACATAATTCTACTTGCAGGGCACTAAAATTACTTTGCTGATGCTTCAATGTCTCATTGAGGTCTTGACCTAGAAAAAAATACGAGTTGGGAAACATTGTACTAGCCTAATCCATTTCTCATTTATAAGTCCTTTTAAGCTGGGCTGGGGGCACATGAAGAGGGGACCCTGTGAGAGACACTGTCAACGCCAGTCAGTATTCGGATACTGACTTGGAGGGCAAAGATTCATAACAGAACCAAACTAGACCTAGAACTTCTACAAGATCTAGTTGCACAGGTAGGTTGATGCAGATGGCTATGGTTGATGATGGGAAGTAGATCTACCTGCCGTTCAGTGTCATAGACTCTAAAAAGAACCTGAATTTTTTTCTCGAAGTTATGAAATAAAATTAGAATCCTTCCCAAAATATAGGAAAATCGAAAAAAAAAAAAAGGCGAATTTGCGAAAAAAACAAATCGGAATGATATCCAGATCTGAGGCTATATATGTAAAGACACAGCCCAGAGCAGTGTTAATTAAGAAGTAAGTATAAGGCGACGAGGCAGACGTTCACCGAGACGGGGTTCTGTGAGCGGGAGTGTTGATAATCGAGAACCAGAGGTCTGAAACTTCAAAAAAAAAAGTTGGAGCCCGAGGCTTGCTGAGCCTTAAAATAAAAAAATCCGGAGACCGAAAAAAGCCTGATTTCCGGCTAAAAGTGGCATCCCTGATACACGATCTAGGCCTAGATCTAGATCCAATTTAAATATGGGGCCTACATGAGAATATAGGATCTTGATTCTAGATCATATAATTATAACTTGTTCCAAAGCCAACCTGCGTTGTTTCACCGAAGAGTAAATGCAGACAATTTCGATCTTACATTATTAAAGTAAGGTAAGCGATAGCAAACTTTATCTTGTCAAAAACTAGATCTAGATATCTCTACATGTAGTGACTGTGAATCTAATCTTTATTGTGGTAAAAATAGTATCTTCATCACAGTTCCGTGTTTCGGAAAACCGATATTGGGGGATAATGTTTACATCGCCAGACTTTCTACCATAAAGCCTTTAAAATATTTTTAGTTGGTAAAAATAATTTGTCTTTTGATTGGATCTGAACAAGTAGAAGAATGTATGAACAAAAGTTTGAATTTTCTTTCATTGAATGCATTATAAGACTTTTTGTTTATTATTTATTGAATATAAGAGGATTAAATAAACACAATATCTATATAATTTATATATTTTTTCCAAAGAAATCTAGCCTGCATCATTTGTAAGCGGCATCCGTGAAACCAAGCTGCCTGACAATGGGGAAAACCCGCTGGGTTTTACTTCTCCACAGCCTCCACTTCCAGTTTGCATGTCACAGTTCTATTAATAGACATTTATGTTTTTGTAAGACCGAGTACATTTTCCTCCACACCTCCAATCCCAGCGCGTCATCAGGCGTACAAACAATGCTCGGCGCTGTACAATAATATATTATTCGTAATTTGTTAAGTAACACGCTTATTCTTTTTTTTCTTTAATAGTTTATGTAAGGGCTCTTCAGTTAGATTTAAAATCTGCACAGTAACGGGAGTGTCTATACCAATTTATATACACTTATTCGACAATACCGTTATAGCACAGAGTTCTATAAATAAACTCTATGCGTAATAGTCATACGCACTATATGATTTGTCTAAATTTTGCTATACGCACTACAATACATGTAATGTGTTTTTGACCACTATAATTTTTATTTGGTCGAGCAGTCTAATAAAGAGAAATTCTCTCCTAGTTTAACGTTTTCTAGGTTTCAAGGAAGATGATATGCAACGTGTCTGTCCATTAAAATGTACAGAACTGCGATAGTTATCAATGATAGTGAGTAGAGCCAAATTTCGACAGAAACACTATATCCACATTGTACCTATACTCATATTTCTCTGCTTAGCGAAAGCATAAATATTGTGTATTTAAAAAAAAAAAGGTCGGTTAAAGCTATTTTATCTCCTGCAACAGTCACCTCGGTTGAGCTTAGCGAAACTCTATTGCACATTACAAGAACTATCCCTCAGAACTCTACAGTTCCACGCAAGAGCAAACCATGGTTCGACAGCCGGGCCAGGGAGGGGTCCGTCAAGAACATGGCTGTATTCAAAGAAATAAGGTTGCTTCACAGAAAAATGAAAACATTTTTAAAAACCAAAGAGCGGCAGCTCGGCGTATGCCTACTTTAAACAAACGAAAGCGCCTGTCATTGTACGTATATTCACTCAAACACATCCATTATAATAAAATAAATATGGAGGTCAGCAGAAAAGATACATGGAAGATTTGTCCCTTCCCCAATTAGACACCTAAAAAATTTCCGATGGCTCATTTTCAGAAAGGGTTGAGGAGATTGTAAACGCTCTTGGGGCGATGTTTTCCGAAAATTCCTCCAACCGTCACTACTCCTCTGTAAACCGGTTGACTTCTCCCCTGGCTGTCTAAAGATTGGGCCAGCCTTTGTGAGATCATACGGTCCCAATTGTGTACGCTTTGGCTAAACTAGATTTCTACAACAAACCTTTTTCCCTAGACCACAATTATCGCATTAGGTATTGTCTTGTTCATTTTTAGTAATGTTGTTATGCATTCTAATATTATTATCATCCGTCTGTTGTATTGGGTATAATTTATGTTTTCG